>VYZV01038525.1:57995-100363 GCA_013401275.1 Pandion haliaetus | reverse complement strand
GTCTCGGGCCGTGACCCGGCCTGGGCCGGGCCGGTCTCCCAGCGCGGGATCTTTGAGGCGCGCCCCCGGCTGCCGAGGCTGTCACAGCCCGGGTCGCGGGTGCTGTGGGGTGCCCGGGGCTTTGTGCTGCCAGGGGGCTTGTCAGGGGCGGGCTGAGCCACTGGGTCCTTTCTCTGACTGAAATTGTGGAAGTGCGGGACACCTGAAGCCATCACTTAAGGGAGGTGCTGCTGGCGTGGCTGTAGCGGTTCTGGGACGCAGGAGACAGTGGGATACAGCGGGATACAGCTGATGGCTTGAGAAGGCAGAGCTTGGCGGGGATGGAGGGCGGGGGTTTGGGTCCTGTGCTGCTTGGAAAGACTGTCCTGCGCAAGGGAGGAGGTGTGTGAGGGATATGTTAAGCAATTTTCTGATCTTGCTGTTCCCACAAAGGAGATACTCCTGTGGAAATACCCGAAATGTGGAATTTTTAATGGATGAATATTCAGTCTGCTCTAATGTTCTCGGTGTTGTGCAGGGCTGAGGCCTGAAGTTTGTAGTAAGAGTTCAGGTTATGATGATATTAAACTTGATAATGTGTAGAGGTAAGGGTTGGAGTTTGTACTAGATTTATGTTCAACCTGATGTAATTTTCTTGGTTTGCTGTCAGTGTCCCGGTGTGCATTTTGTAGGGGCAGAAGATGAGTTTTGTAATAGACACGTGTTCAGTTCATGAACAATGGTAAGACATTGTGAAAAGAGATATATTTTGTCAGTCAAGCATCTTTAGCACATTGACATGCTACTCATCCAGTTATCCTGTGACTTGCTTCACTGCTACCAGGCCATTCAGCTAATGAATCTGAATATAATAATCTGACATGATTCCTGCTTCCTCAGTTGGAAGCCCTGGTGCCTTTGAGATGCATGTTACTTTTTGAAAGCTTGTTTAAAGTGGGTAGAAAACCCCCGCTAAGGATTAAAAATACAATACCTGGGAGATGAATAAACACACGTTCATTTGGAATAAACTTTAAACCCAGCAGAGTTCAGGACATTAGCCTGGAGCAAGGCTAAGGAGGTCTGAAGACACTAATTACTGCAGTCATGCAATTGAAATAATAGGGACCTGACAGTATGACTGATAAACAGCTAGAAAATTAATGAGCAGGGTGCCTGTCTTCCATCAAAAGACTGCCAAATGTCTGTACAAGATACCACAGAAGACACTGGCATTATGTGCAGACCAAAACACTATTTAAAGATTTGTGGCATGAACTGAACACATGGTGTTGCTAATGACTGGAGCTTGTGTGCCCACTGTGTATGGATGAAGTAATTAATCACTTTAAAATTACACAATGAGAGATTGTAATTAATAAAAGAATTCATGATACAGTGTATGAGGGAGGGCTATCATAACTTGGATCCTTTGGATTCAGGATGCCAGACTGTAGGAGTACTTTTTGATCACTTAGAGGGTTTTTTTGTCACTGTACAACATTGTGCTTCTGGAAGTGATAGGATTATAGAAAGAGTTTGGAGCAGTGTGCGCTATGTCCCAAAGTCAGGGTGCTTGGATAACCTACAGATACAACAGTTACCAGCAGTCACTGGAATGCTCATAGTGACTAGTGGCAGCTGCAGAAGACGCAACTTATATGAACAATTACAATTATCATCAATTTGCATCCAGAACATTGACATAACTTCCTGAAGAAAGGAATTATTAGAAAGGATGTATTACTGACATCCCTGGAGGCATTAGACAAGCTTTAGTAGAGAAAGTAAAAGAGACAGTGGTGTCTTTACTGGTCCAGTGGTATGAAACCTGGCGTAAGTGAATTTCAGCTTCACATCTGACCTCAGCTTCCCTTCAAAGCATTGGAATTATCATCAGGTCACAAACCTGTGTATTACACGGTCCAGCAGCAGCCAGATGCATCAGAAGAAAGTTTCAGAGACCTCCTGTTTTAGACAGATGCTACATAATCTTCCTTCAAGCCTTCTCCTAAACCCTAATGGTAGGAAATGATTGAGGCCTGAGAGACCTGAGCATTGCCTACTGTAGCTGTGTGATAGTCCTTTCTACCCAAACGCATTTTCACATAATGTTGGTGAGCCTGTGCTCTGTTCATTGGGCTGTGATGCTGCCTCCCCTGTTCTGGAGAGCCATGGACCCTGAAATGCATCTGGGCATATTTTGAAGAGGGATCTGTGCTACAAAAATGTATAGCCTTGTGTTTCCTTTGGGGGAGAGATGATCTCTTGCTGTAGGGCAGAGTGAACATCCCTTCTTGTGCTGGCAAATACTACTGGGCGTTCTCCCACAGAAACAGAGAATATTTGATGAATTGAAGCTTCAAAGAGTCAATCTGTGCCCAGTTGTGTGGCACCTTGTGTGGGTGTACAGTGGGAAGCTGAGTGAGGGAGTGTAGAGTTTCACTGTAGGGCCTGGTTTTGTTGTTGAAATATAAGTGGTAAAAGTAATACAGAAAAGGACTGGGATTATCCCAGGTAAGAAGGGGTTTGGTATTGGAAGCTCCATTACCAGTCATGATCTTTGATGATTTCAAGAGGCGTTGGATCGGCTCCTGTTTATACTGTCCTAAAGAGCCTTTTGAGTCATAATTTAAAGTCATATTCCTGTGCAAAACAACAGTTTGAGCTCTTGATTGTATTTGACACACATTTGTAAATGGTTAGCTGAATGACTTGCTTTCAGCCTGATGAAAATCTTACGTAGTGAGTTCTAGAGCTCTCAATACTTTCCTAAATGCATTAAAGGGTAAATATTTCTTTGGGGAGCATTAGCGCCATTAGCAGCAGCTTCTGCTTTTCCACTTTCCAGGAATTTAATAACCTTCAAATGCATAGACTTCCGAAAATGTCAAAACATGCGCAAAGGGAAAAGGACATTATATCTATTCAATTACAGACTTGGGATATCACAGGAAATGCGAGTTTGTCCCTTGGACTGAACAAGAAGGTTGATGCGATTAGTAAGCCAAACACCGTTCATGTGAATCATTTGTATACTGTATGCTTTTACAGAACATTACCCATGTAATAGCTGCATAGACTTTATTAGTATGTAAGGCAGTAACGTGCACAGTATCCTTATTTGTTGGTGGTTTTGTTTCATTATGCTTTCTCTTACAAACTAACCAAATCTGTTAAAGCACAACTCAGCAAGCCTTGCTATTTTTTCAATTTAGTTTTTGTATGTATGTAAATTCTAAACCCAGTAGCACAAGGATTGTGTCTTGCTGTCACTGCATGCTGTATCTAGCAAAATAGGGTCCTTCTACTAGTAGAGATCTCAAGGTGCTGCAAGAACAATAAAAAAAACCCAACACAAATGTTATGCAGTCCAAGTCCACTCCTGCCGGTGGATATATTTCTCCTGCTGTTTTGTCTCTAGCAAAATCAATCACCACACTAAGGAGCGACGACAAAAAATCACCTTATAAATGTGTCTTAGCAAATAAGAATATGGGCTGTAGAATTTTAAAACATTTAAAAGCAAATATACTACCACCTGAATTATACAAAATTCTCATTTAGAAAAAAATATCCAGTATAAAAAATAGAATGACCTCTCATGCAAGAAATAAGGCATTTGCAGAACATATCCTGCTCTAGAAAACTGGAGCAGAAATGGTCAACGTGAAATTGTAACAAGCTCTTGACCTTCCCTGGCCCTTTATGCATTTTCATGAAATGATGTAATTCATTATTTCCACTGATGTGTGCAGAGCGGTGGGCCAGTTTACTTTGTATTCATTTATTCAGTCCTGAGTAATCTGTGTTTAATGGAGTGCTGGAGCGTGTCAGAATGAACAATTAAACCTGATTGTTATAGAAGACAACTTGCCATTATTGCCAACATTAGTGGTATGTGCTTTATTTTTTTAATAAAGAAGGCGTGTTGCAAGTTCAGTATATAATCCCCATATTAAAATTGTACCCTTTTTTTATTTAGAATGGAAATATCTCTCACACACTTGGGACCATAGTACTTTGCATTGAGCTCTCAATTGATTGATGATGCAGGCTGTAATTTTTTGTCAGGTCTGTTCTGCAAGGATAAGCAGACTGGGAAGACTGAACTAAGCACTAATAGAGGAGTAGGATGGAGACATCAGCTATCCCATCAGCAAGGTGCAAAGTTTTCGAAGAATATATTCTGCAGTGCAGAAACTGAGTGTTTTTGCTGACTGCTCAAAGGGAAGAAAATGGCAGCCTGTTTCAGGGATAATACGTCTGATAAATCCCTCTGCCTGGCGGGCAAAGAGAAAAATATCCAGGAGCATTTTAAATGAGTGGGGCAGAATGCATACAGGGAATCCCAGGGAGTGAAGAAGCCATGGAAGAAACAGTCTGGTGAGAATTATGGAAGAGTAGGATAGTGTGTATGATTTTTGGTACCTTCTCCTAGATGAAGTCATAACTGTTCTAGTGTGGCCTACAAAGTCCTAGAGGACTAAAATCTCCCAGAATTGCTCTTTAGTTTAGCTGGTGGGAGCCTATGCCTTTGGTGTGGAAATACCTGTGATTTATGCTAACTGAAACCTTAAAATTTCAGCAGCGTAATTACAACCTTGGATTATAGTGTTTGAATATATGCATGAATATTACACAGTTTGACAATTTGGCTTTTCTCATGAGGGAAGTGCAGAGATCTCCATGAATTCCATGAGCAGGAAGGGTCAGCAATTGAATTTAGATCAAGAAATGAGCCCGGTAAAGGGCCTGAGTGGTCCAGGTTTTTGTGCAAGCTGGATGAGCATGCAGGTGGCTTTGGGTGTAAGTTTGTGGTACTGTCTGGTGTGATTTGTCCCCGTGAGTTCTTCACTTTGATAGTTACAACAAAGCTATATGAGCAAGTCTGTGCCACCCTCACAACAGCTACGTTAGGAGGAGGCTTGGCTGGTTTGGATGAGTTTTGCTGGTTTATAGTTGCTGTCAATCCTGAGCCAGCAGAATGTTACCGTACCCAAGTGTGTGCACTATCCTCACCCCGCCTCAACATGGGCAACCATGGTGCTCAACATGTGCCAAGGCAATGAAGAAGATCCTTCAAGACCTTCCATTGCGTTGTGCCACTGGACAGGGGAATGGCAATAAGAGAGGAACTGCAAGTGTTTGGGGCCAGCCTCCCACAAATGCACTCTCAGCATCCTTTGTCGTCTCTAATAAATGGGGCAGTGGCTTTTGGAAAGTGTCTCCTCTTTCCTTTTCATTAGTATAAACTACTGAAGTGGGTCACACTGGGTAGTGCCCTGTCACATCAATGAAGGTGAATGTGTGGAGGCAGACCAGATCAGCTAAAGATCAGCCATTAGATGATATCCCAAGTAGTCACCAACCATGCACTGTCATTTCCATGCCCTGTAGATTATAAAGAACTAGTGATGTTGCATTGCAAAGCAGATTGGGAAGGTTTGAGGGGGGGTAAAGAACAGTGAGAACAAAACCTTTGAATGTTGAAGGCACCAAATGCAGAGCTGTTTGCCAATAGTTCCTTGCCATGGGGTGTTCAGAAGGAAAGAGAAGATATTTTGTGTCAAGAAGCAGGTGGCTGGAGGAAGTCCTAAGAGAGCCCTGTGATGCTGTGTCATCAGCTGCGCCTGTATTTGCTCCTCAGTGCAATGAAGCCTTATGAAGTAGCAGCAGGAGTGGTGTCTGGTGTTTATGTGCTTATGCATGTAGCCAGCTATGAATTTTTAAGACTGCAGAATGAAATTCATTTTGCAACAATGAAGATTTTATCTAAGGTAACAAGGAACACCAACTCAATGTTTCTATTCAGAGGGATGACATAGATAAAACAAGCCTGCAAGTAACAAAACAGATAAACACGAGTAGGTCAAACCTGTTCTGTTAACGCTATGAGATACAAAGTTATGAGAAAAGAAGAGAAAAAGTACAAAGTGCTTATCAGCACAGTGCGTAACATCTCATGCATAGAAAACAGTAGCTCTCCTTCATTTCCATCGGCTCCAAGGAAGCTACTGTGCTGGTTTTGGCTGGGATAGAGTTAATTTTCTTCACAGTAGCTAGTATGGAGCCGGCTATGTTTTGGATTTGTACTGAAAACAGTGTTGATAATACAGAGATGTTTTCGTTACTGCTGAGCAGTGCTTACACAGAGTCAAGGCCTTTTCTGCTTCTCACCCCACCCCACCAGCAAGCAGGCTGGGGGCACAAGAGGTTGGGAGGGGACACAGCTGGGACAGCTGACCCCAACTGACCAAAGGGATATCCCAGACTATGTGATGTCAAGCTCAGCATATAAAGCTGGGGGAAGAAGAAGGAAGGAGTGGACATTCAGAGTGATAGTGTTTGTCTTCCCAAGTAACCGTGATGCAGCCCTGCTTCCCTGGAGATGGCTGAACACCTGCCCACCAATGGGAAATGGTGAATGAATTCCTTGTTTTGCTTTGCTTGCGCACGTGGCTTTTGCTTTACTTATTAAACTGTCTTTATCTCAGCCCACGAGTTTTCTCACTTTTACTCTTCTGATTCTCTCCCCCGTCCCACTGTGAGGGAGGTGAGTGAGTGGCTGCATGGTGCTTAGTTGCCAGCTGGAGTTAAACTACAACAGCTACAAAAAACAGCACTGGAGAAGAAGTTACA
The DNA here is from genome assembly GCA_013401275.1 of Pandion haliaetus. Lineage (NCBI taxonomy): Eukaryota > Metazoa > Chordata > Aves > Accipitriformes > Pandionidae > Pandion > Pandion haliaetus. The sequence goes on along the minus strand of VYZV01038525.1, from coordinate 93,742 downwards.
GGTATATCTCACATGGTTGTGCAAACTGGGTCAAATATTGGAGAGGATTAGAAGCAGTGTGCTAGACTAGGTAATAGCCTTTCCACAATGATTCCAGCTGCCATTTCTGGTTATTTACTTCATTTTTGGTTCTTGCAATGTCTTTCACTTATCAGCTTCCTTCAGGACCCAGTATCTTCTCTCAGTGGAAAATACTGCTTGTTGAATGATGTTAGTGCACAAATTAGTACAGAATATGTTTTACAACTAACCAGTCAAACCACAAATGTTTCTTTCCTAAGCTAAAGATGGTTCCTCTCTCCACCCTAAAAGGCACACTTGAATCCCTAGCAGCCCATCAACCATGGTGATGGTAGGAGTTGTAAGCAGATTGCTTTCAAGGTAAACAAAGACTCATTGTCTCTTATATTGTCCAGCAAAGACAAATTTACAATCAGCCGACTACAAACTGCCAGCTAAAAACACAAGAGCTATTAAGAATTATATAAGATGCTCATTGGATGTGTCTAGCAAATTAGCGCAGTTGTTTAGAGCAGGTGTTCTGTTAATTGTGATATATTCAGAACTGCACACTGTGTTTGAAATGACTGTTAAATGGCCACATCACACCAGTGAGATGAAAAGATGTAGTGCACTGAACTGTGAAATAAAGCAAGGAGGGAGGATGATGGTGGCCCAAGACCTATTCACCTGTAATCCTTGCCAGTGTTGTCAGGGCAGCCTTTCTTCTTATGCCCCAAATCTTTGATTCTATTTTTAATATTTCTTTACAGTTTATTATTTAGTATTTTGCAAAATGAGCTAATTTCCATTTAAGGAAGCTTGTAAAATAATTTTGAACCAAACTATCTGAGCCCCAAAGGTAGAAGTTACATGGGTTGGAGATGAGAAGCTCTTTGTTCTTTTCTTTGTTTTTTCAAAAGGTAAATAATGCTACATTTGAAGCAAATATTTCCCCACACACCCCCATCACATGTAGAAGCACTCGGACTCTGGATAGAAGAGGCTTTAGACTGCCACAATATGTAGATCACAAGATTTCAGAAGCACAGTGTAGCAGAAAGGATGCTGAGAGAGTTACTAGCAGGGTCTGTGGCTGATGGCACACATTGACTGTTAACAGAGTTACTTTTAAGGAAAAATAAAACCAGAAGGGGCTGATGATTCACTTGGCTCCCATCGCAGCACATGGCTGCCAGGGCAGGTGCCACTGGCTGATTTGCTCTGCCTGGGGCAGGTGCCCCGCCGGCTGCCCCAGGGTGGCCAAAAGCCCAGGCGTAGGGAGGGCAGGCAGGATCTGCCAGGTCCCAGTCCCACAGGCAGCGCTGCCCCGGGAGAGTCTCTGGGAAAGGCTGGCTGCAAGAGTGCGGAGGCAAGGCTCTTAGCAATGCAAAGGCTGAGGAACAGTACGGCACCAAAAATCACAGGATAATTGCAGTTTAACTCATGAATTAAAACCAATTTCAACAAACAGACTGCCTGAGAAAACTGAGTTCACAAAGGAAGAAAACCCTTTCCTTTTGTCTTTTTCTACCCAGAATACTTCAATATGTTTCTTTCTGAATTGTGTCTTCAGACAAATTTTCCTTTTAAAAAAATAAAATGGAGACCAAAAAAAAATTAAGTGCCTGGAATTGAATATTTATTCAGTCCCCGATTTTTTTTCCCGTTTGTTTACTTTGTTGGCTGACAAACAAAGAAATCCATTTTTCACGCAGCTCTAGTACAATATTAATCATCATGAGTACAAACAGCAGAGTCTAAGCCCATGTGTATTCATACTGTGTTATGCTGCTTCATGCTTCTGCATACTGAGTAGTACCTACTCCAAAAGTAAAGAAAATGAGGCTGTGTGTGATTGAACGTGTGAATAAGGCTGGCAGTTTCAGGTCAGTTAGCTACTCTTGGGATCTCAGATATTAACATTGTTATTTTGGCCTAAAGAGATAATAACAGCAGTTCTCTTTTAAATACACAAACCTTACTCCTTTTTTTTTTTTCCTTTTTTCTCACAGGTTTTCGAACATGACTTCACGTGGCTGAGAGCTCACTGCAAGGTAAAAGAAGAGATACAGATTATAACAAGGCAACACATGTGGAAAATGCAAACCAGCTTTGATGTGCAAGCACAGAAAGGTTTTACAGTTCAGAGGGTTCTGGACATGTGCAAAGCAAGGAGAAAAGTATATTGCCCCTTCCCTGCTAGGCTTCATTCTCAGTATCAGTAAGGCTTTTCAACCACAGTGCTGAACAAGAGCATCTTCAGGGGAACAAAACCCCAGTAGGGTTTAGCTTTTGAGCTGCCAGATCTGCTTTTCTACAAACGCAGGCCAGTCTATCCTTAAGCACTAAACTGTAAGCTAACAGCATGAAAGTATTCAAGTTTCCTTCTGTCATATGTTCAAATGTTCAAATTTAGTAACTTTAATTGCTAGTTATCAGTAATGTGTTGCTTTTTCCCAGAAATCCCAAGAAGATGCATAAGGGTCAGTGAAGAAAAATCTGTAGCCAAAGAAATGGCCTGATTTACCACCCCGTTTCTGCAGGCCATCTCAAAATTTGGGATAACTTCATTAATGAAAGCAGAATCTATGTTCCAGACCATAAAGACCAAAATTTTAGGCCCTGAATCGCTTTTCACCTGTATGAAACTTCCTTCCCAGGTGTTTCTACAGCAATGCAAGAAGAGTGGAAGCTGTTCATACAGGGATTTGCTCAGCTCCTGTGGTCTTCATACCATTAAAATACAGAACAGTAAGAGAAGTAAAGGGCTTCTTAAGGCATGTTATATCCAGTGCTTTGGTAAGATAAGTGCTTGAGATCATGGGCAGTGATAGATAACTTGAATAAATGCATGTCTGTCAGAATAATGGATGAGAGTCACACATCTATCAAAAAAAAAGTAAGTGATGTGGCCACATAGAAAGTTGCCACCTGTTCTGTGGTAACTGCCAGTGTTTGCACTTCTTATGAGTAGCTAATCCAGAGAAAATTGGTCCACAATGAAAGAAGCTTAAGCTAAGTCCTGCCTAGATCATATGTGTGAATAAAACATGCTTGCAAAGCATCAGAGAAATTCTGCACCTTTCTGGGTAGATACATGCTTTTTGTTGGCTCTAAGTGGGTTTAGTTAAGTAGCAAATTTATGACAGACTTGCTCAGAAAAACCTCTTTAACCTTTCAAACAGAAATATTCACAGTGTGGTGATAACTCCAGCTGAAATCAAGCAGATCAAGAGTTAAAGGAAAGGCAAGGAGTATGTATCATGCTTGAGTGTCCATCTTTAAGTCTGGAGGGAAACTGAAGTGATAACAAACCAGGTATTTTGCCACATTAAAAAAATAAAAAGAGGAATTGACTCTAAAGGACAAAGAACAGCCATTTTAGATGCTGAAACAAAGCCATAGTTAAGTACACAGGAATAAACTTTTCTCAAAATTCAGTCTCTCTTAGACCTGAGCAGCAACAATAATGCCTCTGTTGTAAAAGGGCAGAGTAAAGGTGTTAGTTACGGTGATGTTTCAGAGGTGCATTAGTGTAGCTGTTTATAGTTAGGGATATGTCCACCAGTAGCTAGTATGTGCAGACTGATGCTAAGAATAGATTAATACTAAGAGCACTGGTTGTTTCAGAAAGCTTTCTGCTACCTAAATGTGAAATATTTCTGCTTATGTTATTTCCTTCTCTTCTAATAATCCAGAGGATTTGAGGCTCTGCCTTGGGCAATGGGATATGCATAAGGTCCACCCGCTGATAAGCAGTCTCAAGAGGCATCGTGCCTAAGGCTGTGGTTCAATGATACAGTAAATTCAGTTTTCGATCTCCTAACAAAACTTCAAAAACGTCACAGCTATGTGAACTGATATCAGCCACAGTGCTAGTTCAAGTTTGTTTAAAAATACTCAGATGGCTGAACTTGTTGCATCAGACTTCACACTGCATCAGATTCTGCCTGCCTGCAGTACTCTAATTTTAATTGCTAGAGCAGGAGCATAATCCCAAAGGCAGGTATTCTGGCTAAGGATCCAGTTTCACGTTACAGCAACCTCATAGTACCAAGAGGCTGCTGCTAAAAGAATAGTTCTGTTCCTCCATCTCCTGTCAGCAGCTCACTCCAGGTACAACATCAGTGTAGGACCACTATTTCCAGCACAAAGAAGGATGGTGGGGAGTGCACAAGACTGGGGGGCAGAGCAGTAAAGCACATTCTGGCAACAGCCTGCAGTAGCATCAGTGAAACTGTAATGTGGACCCACACCCTAAACTCAGCAGAAGGGCAATAACACATGTATGCTTGAGTCAAATTTAAAATGTGCTGGTGGATCCAGGATGTTCAGTATTGACAACTGAAGAAACACAGCAAAGGCACCTCGGTGAGTCAGAATTCTTCCAGTGCATCCTGCTTGCTGCTGGCAGGGAGTCTTCATCAGTGCCTTGTCTAGCAAGTAATTACTACTGCAACTCTGTGCTTTCTTCATTTCACTGGTAGCAGTGACTACTGCTGTCCTTCCGGATGAACTTCTGCTGGAGAAAGAGTAAGTGAGCACCGCTGCGTAAGTCAGAATCTGCTTCAAGCACCCACCTAAGCTGTTTCAGAAAGACTTTATTAAAAACATAAACTTTTTAGCTCCCCAGTCTATGTGTTAAAGCACAGCCCAGAAGCGGTTTTTTTCTGTTTCGCAACTACAATAACTCCTCTTTAGCACCAAACTGCTCAAGCCTCTTCAATTCCTCCTCTCAGAGGAATTTATTAGTTTCCGAAGTCATGCCATTTATTCACAAATATCATCCTGGTCTCTTGAATGCAGCTGTCAAGAGACAAAAATAAATAAATAGACCAGACCTTCTCCAGGTTTCACACCCCACACCCCCCTTTTTTTTTTCCACCTTTCTTGACATTTATAAAATGTTATAAAACTTTCTGCCAGGGAAAGTATAAAATACATTTACAGTATAGTTGTTTTGTTGATTACAAAAACATTGTTGCAGTAGCAGTAAAGCAATAGGCTTGTAAATCTCCTCTGTATACCTGGCGTTCATTAAATTTAGTGGAGTGACAGTTACCACTCTGCAAAATACAGTATTTTCAAGGGAAGATGCAACACATAACTGTTTCCAATCCTGTTTCTTATGGCAAGTCAGTCAGTTGTCACACTAAATCTTAAGTGGAGATTGATGAGGTTTGTTGGGAAGATCATATTTGTCGGAGAGGTGGTGGGTCACACAGTCTTTTATTTTTCAACAAGGGCCCTTGTTAGACAGTATCAGTTACAGCCCCTGCACCAGTGATTATTTTGGCCAGTATGCAAGCTCTATGCTCCTTTACACATGTTGTGAAGATCCAAACATCCCGCCTGAGGTTAACAAGCTGCCAAATAGTCTTAGTGTCTGTTACTGTTGATATGACATCAGCAGTTTGCCTGTATCCTTCACACTGGACATTACTCACTGCTGCTCACTAGCACCAAAAGTCCATTTTTTGCAAGGAAGATTTCCAAGCAGCAGATTCCAGTGAACTTAGTGTTTGCTTGTTGACATAGTGATTGGTTGGTTGCTTCAGATACACTGTATTAGACTCCTCATTAGAAGATGGACCATTCTAAATTACAAAGAAGAGAAATAATACAAGATGAACTGTAATAGAGCAAAAAAAGGAATCAAGAATGTTTCTACTTCCGTGCAGATATATGCGCAAAGAATTAAACATTAGTATTGACATGTCGCTCATATGGGAATTGCCTATTTTACTCCTATCAAGGACTAAGGAGTTTTAATTGTAGAGCTAAGAGTTTACCTCTCTAAGATTTTGAATCAAAGGGCAGAATTTGACTTCAAGACCCCATTAATTTCATTCTTCCAAATGAAGTAGAGGTTGGTGGGGAAGGGTGCTGCGCTAGACATTGGTCTGAAAACCCTGTCTGTAAGGTTGTGGTTGCACGAAGGGAGCACGGCTTTGGCTTTGCTTTAGTTGGCCACCTGGTCAAAAGCCAGCTCCAAAGACTAAGTCAGAAGGCTGTGCAAAGCGTATGACTACTTTCAGTGTCAAGTGACCATTACAGCCAGTGAGCACTAGGTCCTACTGGTGTACATGGGAATTCTGGAGCGTTTTCTTCATCATGCAATGTTACTCTACAGGCAACATCTCTAGGAAGAATCTGAGCTTCTGTCAGGTGTCAGTGTAGGCAGGAGGTATGTAAAATCTCTAAATCAGCAAGGATCTTTGTGAAACTATGAAAAAAAGCAGGAGCTTTACTTATTAATGTTGCAGTCATCTGGGCATGTTGTCTACTTTCAGTTTCTCGTATTGGTTCCGCAGAGACCTGTAGTGTTTGTTTCTGGGGTTTGTATTAACACATCACTTTTATTTTTAATTTGGTTTCAGAGTGACTCTTAAATTAAAGCAATAAAAAGAAACTAAAAGAACAAAAATGCATCACTTTTTAAAAGAGGAACATGTATACTAAGTTTTCAAATATATGTTCAAAGGTAAGTACAATTTTAAAGTAATTACATTTTAAAACCCTACAAGAAAATCCTTTTTCCCTTACCCCAAATGAATATTCTGCAAAGTTGTCTCCTTAGTGAAATTTCATAGTCACCAAATGCATGGAGATTTAAGGGGATATGCTTTCAATCATTCTCTGAGGAAGAGTGTGCTAGGAGAGTATCATTCAGATAAATAGGACGAGCCAAATCCTGAGATTAGGAAAGTGGCACTGTTAATTGTCAGGATGATGCTGAATAGAGAGAGGCACTTAATTGCTGTGTTTGTGCTCCATTGAATCATTGTCTCTTTGTGTTGTTTTTAATTTGCTTTCTACTGTAACTCATGAAACTTACATTACTGCCATTAAGGTGAATTTTTTGAAGCTGCATCTGCTCATTGGTTTGCCAATTCCCTCTCTTGAAATTAGATTGATGTAGTGTTATATATTCATTCCAATCTAATGACTTTTCCAGAGCCCCAGAGTAAAGAAAATGGGTTTCATTAATTTCCCTAATAGCATCACTGAAAGACATGTAATGTGCAAAGTTAAAACTTCTTTTGTTTTTAATCTCTTAATGATCTCTTTTCCCTTTGTTCAGACTATCCTTAGTTTTACAAAAATAGAGAGGAATGAAAATGTCTCTTGGTGGATTTGTCAGGGAAGCGAGACTTCAACCATTTTGGTGGAAATGTTTCATGGCATCTTTATGTTCTCTACTGATGTTTATTCTGCTATTCAGTCCATTTATTGCTCCATAAATTGCAATGTGTATGGTTTCTTTTATTTTTTTCCCATCCCAAGGAAAATGAAGACCAAGTTGCTCAGCCGCATCCTATTTGGCATCATGAATTTGTGACTTGGCTCTGGATAAAAGTCTAGAAGTACCATTACAGTAGTGGATTATTTTCGTTACAGTGAAAGCAAGATTTTCACATGTTTCATTTCTGCTGACCTAACTTAATAGTTGGTGAACTCAATTATTTGACATACAAAGTTTTTACTAAATGTTCTGTTTGCTGAAAAGGAGTTCTCATTATTACAATTACGCTCTGACTTGGACAGCATGAAAAGGGCTAAAAAACCTTCAGAATAGGCTGTTTGAACCTAGGGTGTTAACCAACACCAGAAATGAGGTGTTTTCATGGCTTAGTTGCAGGATGAGGAATGAACAGTCTTTGTTTTGAGGTGGGCCTAATCTTAATTCATCAGGGTTCATTCAGTTGAAAAGTGAGGTTAACAATTAATTATAGGCTTCATCAGTGTCAGGGACAATAGTCTATGATAATTTCATGTGCATTTTTTGTACAAACTTAGACTTACATTTTGGACAATGAATGAAAACTGGGTGATAAATCACTGTCCAGTGTTGTAAATGTTTCCCATGCTTATTTGCATCACTATTGGGGTTTCATTCCAGAGAAAGAGGAACATTCCATCATCTCTTGCAATATAATTGTAAAGTTTTCTTGGATCCCACTTTACATATATCTCAGGGTTTAACTACATCATGCCACAGAATGAGATAAAGTGATCTCCAGACTGCCTCAAATCAACATATTTGGAACTAGTAAATGACTGCCTTTACTTAAACACTAGGCTTGCAGACTGTGGTATGGCCTTGTACTGACATAGTTTGAATATGAATTAAGATTTACTGACTCAGGAGCATTAGGGTGCCACACAGAGTCAAATCAGGATACAAGGCAAATGCCAGGTGTTGGGGATGTTGCCAACACTGCAGAGACTGTTAATCTTGGGCATTGTGGACAAAGGACCACTGTTTCCTCAGTGATATTATCCCCAAGGACAACAGATATGAAAATGTCCCTCACCTTTTTTTTTTACACCTAGACTGAAGACAATAGATCTCGCTTAGTTAGGAGATGCAATGGGCATTTCATGTAGACAGTTCTAGTCCAAGTACTTCATTGGCAACTATGTCTGACCATCATCAGACTATGCTCAAGTTAATAATGGAGTCCAAGCTTTGTCATTAAGCACTACTGTTGTGAGACAGTCACCCACCTAAGTATATTCTCTAGTCAGCAAAAAGGCATTAGAGGATGAATAGTGAGCCATCAGTGTTTGTGCATTACACATCAGATTTTCTGATGGGGAGAGGGAAAAGTGAGTGTTTATTTACCTCTTGTGAGATATTCCTGACTCTTGATTTTGGCTCTCTTATTGTTTCCAAAACTAACTGAAAAGTTTCTCTCTCATCAATTGAGCATGCTTCAATGTATTTGTCCAACTTATCTAATTTCCTAGCAAAGGATTTTTTGATGATGTTCTACTATTAAATTCCAAATTTTAGCACAGTTTTTTTTAATGCCATTTAATCCTTTTCAGTGAAAATTCACTGGTTTGGGAGAGTGGTAAGCACCAATTGACCTAGTTTTCCTATTATTTACTAGTTAAATTATATACTAAAGAAACTTCTTTGACGTGCTCTCTGGTCAACTCCTGCATGTTCCAAATTCGACAGAAGAGTCAGCTCATTAGTGCACTGTCTGTGCTTGTGTAGGAAGAATATCATCCTATTTTAGCATGATGTGTCTGACATTTTCTTTTAAATTATATAATACAGCAAGAAAACCTAATCTTGAATTTGCTCTGCTCACCAAGTATAATGGAATACTGTAATTATACCATCCTGAATCCATATCTATTGTGCATTTTGTTAGAAGGCCCACAAGTCTACATTACACACTAATGAATATTTCAGTTATAACCCAAAGGAAATGAAGTTTGGGAAGGTTTCTCAGCAGAAAGACAAGCAGAAACTCAATTCTGAATAGTTTGGTTCATACTTATGAATTATCATGGAAACTTGACCGTGGCAGGTAAATCTCACTATATAAGGTCATGCATTCCTTCAGCTTACCTGGTTATGTTGTATTGTGATTTGTGATGATCCAGCCAAAGTTTCTCTTCATTTAATGCTATGAAGTTCTTCATGTATTTCTCTGTAACAGCTTTGACTAACTTCCTTGCTGCCATATGACTTTATGTGTTCAAACACTTTATAGTTGTTGATTCCTATATCCACAGGAATACATGTCATAACATCCACTTTTAGAAGGTCCCAAAAGTAAGAAGAATCCAAAAGAACAAAGGTGTATTCAATGGGACATGAAGAAACTGGTCTTTGGGAAACAGTTTTGGACCAGGGACAAAATGTCCCTGCTTAGCAGTAGTGCAACAAGTCCAACACCTGCACAAATCTCAATCAGTTCCTTCACTGTTTTACTATGGAAAGTATTTCATACTGGTCTAGAGAAGCAGTAAGTGATGTTCTGTCCTATTCCAAAGCAGTGAGTTCATACTGGCCGTGTTATCAAGGTACAGAAAAAGAAGGAGCTTGAAAGAGAGTTCCTTCTTCCTCCTGCTTAATGAGGAAAATTAACTGCCTTATGAAGGTGAGAAGTATACTTTGTTTTTAGCTATTGTAATTTTACACAAATGTGGTGCCAAAATTACAAGCATGCTCAATACATTTCATGGGAAATTCAAATGAGTATTGTCTTGTATATGGGTTTTATATGTCTGTCCTTATTCCTGTGTCTGTAAACCTTTTGCTCTATTTAACCATTAAGTGGATGTACAGATTTTACTGCTTCTCATTGCTCTGTGCCTTTATAGATCATATCTTCAACATCTTGCCATTGTCTGAGTTGTAAGGACACTTCAAAGTGGCATAATTACCAAAAGTAGTTCTACCACAGTGCAAGCCTTCTTAAAAAAAAAAAAAAGTTAGCAAAAGTAAAACCACAACCCTTCTTTCTTGTAGACTTTTTTTTTTAACTGAAGACACACTTGAAAGTGTGCAATAGTATTTTCTCACAATTCTGTATCATCTCAGATAGTGGTCCCTCAGATCTGAGGGGAAAAAAGTGTGAAGTTTTAATCTTTTCTGGGCTTTATTTACCACATATGTAAGCTAACGTACATAATCACGTTAGGATACACCATATTCCTATGTTTTGGCTACTGAATTAAACAGTCACAGGTGTTTGGGATGCCTTTCATTTCTAGCAACACAAGATGGCTCAGAACTGCAATATTTAGACACTGTTTTGAGTGTGGATGTGGAGCATTCTCAGGGGATGTGGTATTTGCGCTTGGGTATCTAGTTTGTGTCAGAACTTCACAACAAAATAGAAGAGCTCTTTTCATTCTGTGCTTGAACAATTCTCTCACCCAACAAGATTTTGGATCTACTGTCATTAGAACTAGAGTAACGAAGATTACTCAGAAGAATAGGGTAGCATTGTCTTCATCCAAGCCAGTTTTTTACCGGAATATTTAAAGTCTTTCTGAAAGCACAACACAAAAGGTAAGGATGTGGGCATAGCTGTACTTCTGTCCTCTTTTTGATCTTTCCAAATGAGCTGATCTCAAAAGGTGCCTGCACCATTTTTCCTTGCCTGTCTGAGGGTGGAATCTTGTGAGGGGGACTGGCACCAGAGTAGAGCAGTTCTTCACTCTGTATGTCTGACTTCTAGTTTATTCTTCTTTTTTTCAGAATTAAACCAGCTGTCAGGAATAGCTGTCTTAAAACAAAAGCATTTTAAAAATTGGAATAAAGCATTAGAGGGCATTATTTAAAATTGCAAGAAGCCATTAATCATATTCAGTTTTACGGGAGTGTATTCTTTATTAGAAGCTAAGTTTGATAACTTTCCTCTTAAGTTGCAGGGTAAGAAACAAAGCAGTTCTCAGTTCTCTGTTGCTGAAAACCAAGGAGTATACAAGAGTTTTTCACTATACATATATTAGGCCATAGTTGGACTGGCTTCAGTGAAGGCCACTGTTGTCAAAAGATAAGTACTTTACTTGGGGGTTTCATTTTTTGCTGCCAGCCAAGGGCAGCACATTTACAATCAGTCATATCTGTACTTACGCTACTGCACCCATCTCTGCTGAAACAGAGCAAGGAAAAATTGCCATGGACATCAGCTCACTGCTAATCTTTGTCACTGATCACATCAGCTGATAGTGCTACAAAAATACTGATGTGGGCTTCAGGTTTAATATCTGAAGAAAGGATTCCCTGCAGAGACGTGTCAGCTTTATCAACCCTAATTTAGATAGTAGCTGAACCATCTGTACTTGATTTGTGTAGACAGAGAAGAATAAAAATTGGTTAGCAGGTAGTTTACTCACATCCTATTTCTCAGCTGCATTGGCTGAATCAAGTGACTGCAAGAAGAGACAATTTCTTTTATGAACCCAGATTCATATGCACTGTATTTTAATCTCAGCCCCACAGTACTTAGGCTCACAAGGAGATTACTAAAATGAATAAAATTCATTGGATTATAAAAGGAGATAGAAAAGTTAAATGATCAGAAATACATTTTATAGGAGACTTTCATTTTTCAATAAACCTTCAGAAAACAAGTCTGTCTGTTAGAGGAAGGAATATGTTACTGCAGTGCAGGAGGTTTCAATAACTTCAGCCATCCACAAAGGATTATTGAGACATTTATGACTGAGGGAAAATGTTCCCCGTCAAAATAAACTGAGATATGTTTTCCAAGGTGCTAGTCCAAGCAACTGCTTGAGGGGTCAGAAAACTTGCTTGGGAAGTGCTGTGCTTTAGCAGGGTCTCAGTGGCTCATAGTGAAGTGCAGCTATGTGAAATGTTTGGAGTTGGATCTGATATAAATAATTGTGTACATCATCTCTGCTTCCTGTGCTGCATTTCTGTTCCTGTTCTTCATAAATCCCATCATACCTTTGGCCTTCGGCACCCCCATTCTTTACAGACCTACTTTGGTATAAAAGACTGAACTCAAAGTCCACCTCTTAATCCCACATGAATCAGGTTTTGAACATTGGCTGGTTTCAGTTCAGAGTGGGATATATGCATTTCGGTCCTTGTGCTCTAGATTTTCTGTTGATTTATTTAATTGTCCTGTGACTAATGTAAAATAATTGTTGCTCTTCAGAGCAGAGCCAAAAGCCAGTGTGGTCTCTCCCAGTTATGTTTCTAGCATAGGCACCCTGAGCGCAGGCTAGAAGCCTTTCCTTTCTTTTTTTCCCCAAGGCTTGTGGGGTTTTTAGCTGGACTGTGCAATGAATCCTATGTGGACAGCAGCACCCCAAGAGCAGCTTTGATTCAAGGTCTTAAATTGCTGCGGGAGGGGCAGAAGTTGAGCCAGCTCCCCTTGGCTAGCTCCCAACAGCCCATCTTGTAGCACCTGGGCTTTCAGGGACTCCAGGAAGCTCTGTGGATCAAACTCCTGGGGCCAAGAAGAGTTGAGCACCCAAAGGACCTCCTCTCCATCTGGGCCTAAATAGCATTCCTAGTAAAAGAAACCTGAGATAAGGATAGAAATACACCCCAGACAAGTGCCTTAACTGAAAGCCCATCTGTCTTTGAACATATTTCTTCCCTTTTGCAATGGAGTTGAGGTAAAGATGTTCAGCAGACTCTGTTTACCCTTTCCCCAAACTTTGTGTATGAGTTCAGGTCTGTTCACCGCTGTATCCTGCTCTTCAGACAATAAAGTTTAGATACTTCAGCATACCTAGGTGCAAAATTAATTAGGATCTTCTGCCTGCAAGTTGCAGGCTCTCAAAGACGTTCCTATTTGTGCCTGAAATTTCTATTCTTAAATGTTACCTGTGCAAGAAAAGTTGCACCAGTTTAACATTATGTACTTCAACTAGTTTATATCTTATTTTAATTGCTTGGCTTAGTTCACAAAGGGCCACAAGCTAAATCAGTTTAAGGGAGATTTGAACTTGTTCAAACGCACTTAGTGGGAGAGTCTGTACTGCTTTAACATGATTGATTTAGGTTTGAGTCACTTAAATTTATACAACACTTGTGTATAGGCAAGGTCTTGAGCTCTGCAAAGACATGACATTAGAAAGGTGAATGGCATTCCCTCTGATTATTTGAGGACTCAATCAATATACAGGATATGCTTAAAGTTCTTGTTTGTTTTGCCAAGAATGCCTAAAGAACATCACATATTTTACCACAGTAGAAGGAGAAAAGAGGGAAAGTCTTAAAATATAGCATTTGAAAAGCAGCTGGTCTGTATGTTTAGCTAACAGTTAACAAAGCTTAGATGAGCCCAACCCACTCGAATGACACTGCAAAGCATCTCAATGGATTTTGGCAGCACAAAGGTGTACTGCTGAGACAATATATACATTCCACTGTGAAACAGACACTGCAAATTAAAAATCTGAGCCTACTTCTGTAGAAATTAATGGGATTTTTGTCACTTACTTCAAAAGGAGCAGGGTCAGAAATTCTATTTCTTGCTATGTTGGCTCTACCTTCATTAGTGGCAGGAGGTGAAGGAGGGGAGCAGAGGCATGACTTTTTATTTGGATCTTACCAACTTTGTTTTTCCCTAAATAGTCTCCCTTTAATTTTTCAAATTTCATTTACTTCTGAAACATGTCTCAAAATGAGAAACACATGTAGGGCATATGACATAGATAGTTACCTTTCTAGGTGGAGACTGAATTAGCCTGCCAACTCGTATAATTTTTTCTTCCTCCACTTCTTTTTAAAGAGCTATTTATAATCAGTGATAGCTAGAAAAGAAATGTAGAACAGGACATCAAATGCCCAGTCTGTTTACTTAAACATCACATCTTCACTTGTTACAGAGAACTGGTGGACACCTTGTCTCCGCCTTTACTCAACTACTGTTAGAGTGTGGGACACTGACACAAAAGGAAGCTTTGAAAAAAGGAAATAATTTTTTCTTATAAATATGACCATACATCAGGACTAAATAGAAAGAAAAAAAAAGAGAAAAAAAGATCAGATCAGATCAATGTTCTGGCTAGATTAGGAACAGCAGTTCATAATTAATTTAGTTTCTTGTTCCGGTCAGTTGTACTGAGAATATAGGCATCTAGTTTGTAGACTTCAGGGCTACCTCAGGTCACCAGTGTGGTTTTAGCTTTCATGTCATAGCCAAGAAAATGTCTATAAGCATAAGTTGTAGGCCTGCAGAATGACACTTGACACTTAATTCATTCTTATGTGGTACTGTTTTAGAGAGGATGTATTTTCCTGGCTTAATCACTTGACTTTGTTCAGCTTTTAGACTTAATAAAAGATTGTAACAGTGAACCAAATCCAAGTATGTGCCTTCTCTGGTACTTTTCTGTTTAAAGCACTTGCCCATTCTGTTCTTGAATAACCAAAAGCCTTCCTTGGCCAAATGTATACTCAAAAGCTTGTCCTTTTGTTATGTCAGTGGGGTAAGATTTATCCCACAGAGGCGGCACCACAGTCCTACCATCTTACAAGACCTGGTCAAAAAGTCGCAGTTACAAAGAAGAAATGGCAACCTTATCAGAAAAATGAGATCCTGTATTTTCACTCACTCTAGTTTTCACAGCAGAGTTTCATCTTATAAACAAAGGATGCAGCCTATTTAGATTTAAAAAAAAAAAAGATATATTTTAAATGTTACTTCATCCTCCTACTCATCAGACTTTTTTCTCTCTTCCTCCTTGTACATTTTATAATCCTAAATGTTGGAACTTTCTGGAGCACGGACAATATGATATCACCGTTATGCCTGGCCTAATCTAACACAAAATTTAGACTGTCCATAGGAAATGTCAGCTTAGGGTTTTTAATGAGGGAATGAGACATTAAATAGTGACAGAGCACCAGTTGTAGGAAAGAAAAATTACATGCAAACAGTTACCAAAGCCAGCACTTTTCAACAGGTTCAGAAATATCCTGTAAAATGTGACGTACTTGGGTGCTTGCTGGAATAACGTCTCATGTTTCATGTTGCACTGGAAAGCACAGCCACCTGGTTTTGAAGCTCTTTATGGAAGAAAGGATTGATGCTTTTGATGAAAATTCCCCCTTCTGGGACTGCAAACTGTGGTGTGTGATTAAAAATAATTCACCTAAGATTTTCATACAGAAAGGAAGAGCTTGCAAGGAAATGTAACTGCCTTTGGCACAGACCTTGGCTACTTTCACCTAACGCAGACCTTTAATGACAACTGTTCTACTTCATCACACACATGCCTTTTTTCACAGTGAAAGAACTTCTGTCATTCCCGTAAGCTAATGCAGACCCAAGGCATTTGTCCTGCGTGCTCTGCTCGTGAGGTCTAGCGACACACCACACAGCAGTGCCTAAACTCTAGGAAAATCTGTGTAGAGTACTTTTCTCAACAAAATATATTTCTGCTGAAATACACTTTCAAAGCCAAAACGTTTTATGGAGAGAGCAGTTCTGATGGAGCTTTTGAGGGGAGGAAACCTAAAATCACCTGAATTTAAAATCTGCCCACTTCCAATTGAAAATGGAGTTTTCAACCCGATAGATACCCTTTGGGGAATACACTGAACAGTGGACAGAGAGCAGCAAAAAACAATTTAGAAGCATCAAAGTTGTCATTAAATGAAACCTTTTTCCTCTAGCTATTCCAGTCTTTCCTATAGCATTGATGTCACCTTGGCCTTGCTTTTTCTGGCCCTATTTACATGGGCCTGGAGTTAACAATTCTGACCTCTAATATATTTGAGAGATCATGAAGAGACCAGCTACAACCCCAACAGGTTCTTCTTAGTTCCCTTTCTCATCTTTCAGGGTGGTATCTGTAGACTAGCACTCAATCTTTTTTGAATTTACAATTTAAAAAAAATAATAATTCTTAGTTACCTTTTTAGGGACTTTTCCTAAGTGGACTGCAGAACCATAGGACAAGGTGAAAACAACTGCTGTAGATTAGTAACTTTGGGGAAAAATCTGTCTTTTTTTTCCCCTAAAATTACTTTGTCAGTGAGGTCTTCTCAGATTATTTTCGAGATGAAGACCAAGGAAGGAATCAAAATAACATGGGCAATGGAGAGCATTTGGAGAGTACGGCAGATCAAAGGTGGGTTTTTTTTAAAAAAAAAAAGAAAAAAGAATCAGAAAAAGCTTTGAAAAGAACTTTTTTGATCTGCCCCCCCAAAAAATTCTGTGTACCTTTGGCATCCCATGTTTGCAGCCACAATTAAGAGTAGCCAGTGTCCTAAAGAACAGAAATTCATTGCTGGGAATAGGAAAGTACATGGCCAAACAGGTGACTGAACACTTCTATTACATCTACACAGACCACTGGCCTCTATACCCCTGCTTTGTCCCAGTGTGTAAATCTCAAGTGGGAGAAAAAAATCTCTGACTTTGGTATTTTTCCTCTCTATTAAAGCTCAAGTCATCTTTTTCATCACTGAATAGATTTCTTGTCTTAAGGGCTTTTCTAGTTTAGATGATGCTGTCCTGTGAAAAATCAGGTTTGCATCCTCAAGTTCATAAACTCCTGGACCTGTCCATAATGTCTTTCCTTCCCACTTTAAGAGACCATAGCTGAGTGCCCTATAGCATGTCATGGGTAATATTCTTGTCAGTCAACATGCTGTCAATCAAATCCTTGTTTCATTACTTTGGCTTTGTCCTTTCGGCAGGAGACATTCATCTTCCTTACAATCAAATTTTGTGGTGCCAAAGGTCATGCTTTCTTTTTTTCAGTCTTCATGATCCTCCTTATGCAAAAGCCTCTCTCAAGTGAGGCCCACACAGTAACTGGCACATATCTTTCAAACTTAGAATGGTACTTTTTGGTAAACGCAAGCTGAATGTCCTCATCAGCATCTCTGCTTACTGATGCTTAAAATGAAAGAATTGCATAGGGTGATTGCTCTCCTGTATTGCTTTTCAATTTTATTCTGTTTCACATTTCACACTTGCAGATTGTGTCCTTACTTTTCTGCCCTGAAAGAGAAAATCCCCTCATTTCTCTCAATACTGGAAACCCTTTCTTCAGCATTTGAATAGACCAATACACAGAGAGGTTGATTCTTTATGTCTTGGAAGCACCATGTTATTTAGTGCAATCAGGTGCATCCTGAAGACAGTATGAAATATGTTATTCATTTCTAAATTGGAAAGACCAGTAATATCTAGAGATCAGTGAGTTTTTCAGAAATAGACAAATGCCCATCTCATCTCCTCTGGTTAGTTTACACATTTTGTTTCCTCTTCCTCAAAAAAAATGGTATTTAACTGTTATCCTTACCTCATACAGAATGATGAAAAATTTTCTGGTGCCTGAGACCTGGGGCATGACTGGACTATTATTCCTTAATAAACCTGTTGTGTAGCACCAGCTCCTGGGTCTATGTAGACTGCATGGAAGCTCTGCAAGAGATGGGCTTCCTGGAAGTGAACCTCATCACAGAAGGGTCTTTTTCCTGACCCAAAACTACTACTTTAATTCACATCCACAGCTACTGCTGTTGCTGCACCGCCACAAGCTATGACAAAGCTACTCGGCACTCTGCAGTGCTATTGCCTGCCCTAACAGCCTAGTAGAAAAAGCACATGTTGAGGACATTTGCAGGTTTTCTGCCCTCTTATTCCTCATCTTGATATGGTAGTGAGGCCTATTATGAAAGATATCTGGTCACTAGCAAACTGGTGGAAACAATCAGTTTCATATGCTAGTACTGTTTTTGTAGTAGTTCCAAGTCAGGACCAGCTCAGAATGAGACCAGAGATGCGAACAAACAAATTCAGAACCCTGTTGTTCATTGTAGAAACCACCAGTCCTTCAGCATGTACGGGCATGTTTCCATACCTCCACTGAAAGATACTCCTTTCGTATGTCTCCTTCTACCCTACCCTTCATTCTGTCTAGATGATTTCTTGATTGCCTGAAAACTGTCGGGGAAGGCTCAGTGTATACCATAACCTACTAGGCATATTTGGGAGTAAGGTTGCTGCACACAGTAAAAAATCTGTTTCCTATATCACTGTCTATATTTGCATATTTGCTATCTGTCACATTTCTCAGAGTGGACCTGAGGTAGGCTTTCTGAGTCTCCAGGCTCTCGATCACAGATGGACTTTCTAGGACACAACAAAGGTTTTCCATTTACTGCACAAAATGGAAACTCATTAACCAAGGGACAGGTTCATCACAGTCAATAATAAATAACTGTGACAAAGAAAAAAGGTGTCCATATCATACAAATAATGCAAATACAAAGATAATAGGATCATCAAAGATGTTACAGATGGGAAAACTGCTTTTCCTCATCTACTATATGATGGATTTCTTCTCTGCAATATATATGACTCATTATGATATCAATTTCAACCCTTAGAGCTTCAAGTCCCCTTGGGGGGAAAGGGGCACATAGAAAAATATGCTGAGTCTTCAGCCTAAAAATTCCTATACTGTGATCCAGTCAAATGAACTGTAGAGGACTATGATTATTATGGTAGTGACCTTGGGCTATTCACTTTCTTTTGTTTGAAGGTTTGCCTACCCAAAAAAACAGTAGAAAGATCCTTACTTAGCTAAGCTCTCCTGATGAACATCACTGAATAGGACCTGTTTATCACAATTAAATGAACACACCACACCAGAGAGAGACCCCAGCCAGGTAGCATCTGTCACAACCCAGACTGGACAGACAAGAGAGTCGTGTTGAATTTGGAATTCCCTCAGGCTAAATTAAGGAGAAATGGCACCAAATAATCAGTTGAACATTTTGTTTATGACAGAAGCAAACTGAATTTGGGAGGCATCCATTCAGGGACTAAGGAGAGCAAAGGAAAAAGAAAGAGAGAACAAGACAGAAGGAGAAAAAGGAAGAGAGAAAGACATCACTGGCCCTGGATCCAGAGTTGGTTCAGCCGGCCAAGGGGCCCACTTCCAGCAGGCTTGCGCACGTGGGGCTTCAGTTCGTGCCCTCTTACCATCCTCACCCCTCCTTTGGGTGGGCACTCAAACTCATTAGGCTAATTAGGTGTCCTGATCAGTTTGTGAGCCTTTGGGCTTGGGGGTCACCTGGGAGCAACCTCCCCCTCCCTGCAGACGTGATCTTTCTCCATGCACGGTGAGCTGCCCTGCTCGGCCCATCCAACACAGCGTTATCAGAAAAGGGAGCTGTGCCCTCCTTTCCTGCTGCTGAGGGGGCTGATCGGTTTCTCTTCACCTTCAGCTCCTTGCTAGGCAGGGTTTGCCGCTAGGCAGAGTTCAGGCAGAGTTGGTCCTCAGGCAGAACTTGCCCCACCACAATGTTTGAGGCATTAACTCTTTCAGTCTCTAACAACATCCCACAGAATTCTTCTCTCTCCTTAGCAGAAATGAAGAGGTACCATAAAATGATGCCATCTCCACAGCAGAGATAAAAATAAAATGAAGTCTGGAGTTTTAAAATTTCCAAAAGACCATTACAACTAAAGTATATGCATTCAGTACAGGGCAATTTCCATATGATCACAAAGAAATAATCAAAGTGCTCTTAACTTTTAATCTTCTTTCCCTCCCTCTTTTCTTGTTGGTTTAATCCCTAAGGGTTATAGCATTTTGGAACCATGAGCACTTGCATATTCTGAAATAAAACTTCTATTGCGCAGTGTAAATTATTCAAGACTAGAGACCCGTTTCCTATTGTCTGTCTGTGAGCAGATCATCATCAGCAGTCGTGATTGGCTCTTTATTTTCTCATTCTAATTGCAATCCCTCTTCACAGGCAATTGCTTAGTAAAAAGCATACAGCACTTTGACATAGCCATGCCTGGGAAGATGGTTTAATAAAGCAGGACTAAACATGTCAGAATTTAAACTGCTAGGACAACTGATATTTCAGCTGATCAAACCAAAATAATCATAATTTCATCAACAGAATTACTTTGTCCACCTCAAAATTATATATATGTTTTAGTTCTTGTCTTCCTTCTCCTTCTTATCATACTGAATTCAAGCAGATTTTAAAACAATATTGCTTCAAAATAGAATATAAAAATATTTATTTTTGAAAATGTCAAAATGAATTTTTATTTAAAAACAAACATATTTAATTGTGTTTTGACTCAGATTTTTAGCCATACTTCAGCATGAATTCACAGTAACCTCAGACAACTGAAACTTCAATTTCTGCAGGGAACAGCTCTAGTCACAAGTACAAATGTCCTGCTGTGACATTGCCAGCACTTCTTTTTTCAATCTTGGCTGCAATAAAGTTGTGCATGAGGGTAAGGAAAAGAAACGAATCCAGGTTTTTAGTCCTCTAAAAAGCTTCATTTTGAAAGTGTTGCATAATCCATATTTGTTTATTCAGTCTGGTGCTGTGACAGTCTATAACTGTGATTTCTGCTTCAGCTGTACCTTCTCATATCTTGTTCATTCTTGCAGTATCTTTCATATACTTTTTTTCTTCTATGCCCAAAGATTCCCCTCCTTTTCAATGAAAAAAATACTAGTACCTCTCCTTCCCCATCAGTGTCTTAATGTGAAATATCAAATAACAGACTGAAACATCACCACCTAGATTAAATTATCATTATATCTGGATTATATGAGACAAGTCCCTTTATCAAGATACAGGGTGAAAATAGTGGCATCATTTTAGCAGGGTGAAACCCATTATTTCATGGCTACAGTTCATCTCTGGTTCCCATAGAATTTCTTTTTTGTTCTAAGGTCTTTGCGATCTTTCTCTGTGTGTGTTTGCACACTCCTCTAAGCAAGTGTCACTGTTTAAAAAGACTTTTGCTTCTCACAGAGTCATGTCAAAAAGAACCATTGATGTCTTATCATCATGTCAGACTCCCAGTGTTTATGGAGAATCTTCTACTATGCAACAGCCTTCAAGGTTCTTACGTGCCAAGAAAAGAAGTTAATTCCTGTTGGTTGCTGTATCCTAAGGGCAGAAAGAAATGGAGGCATTTTAGCAGTACATCCCATCAGGGTGGCAGAGAGCAGTGGGCAGATTCTAAAATTAACCTTTAAAGAAGAGGTGGCAGACATCATAGCTCTTCTCTAGTATATTTAATTCCAGCACTGTCCAGAAAGATTTGCTGCTTCTCCTATTGCATTCTTGTCATTAATATTACCAGAATATCCTACAAGTTTTTCTCCCGCCTGACACTTTACATGGTGTATTACCTGTCTGACCCTAGGGATACACATGCTTCTGCTTTTCATCTCTGAAGTTCAATCAGATTTTTTGTTGTATTTAGATGTCAGTGTGGATAAAAATCCATCCCTTACAAAACGCATTATTTGACTGGCAGAAGAAAATCACCTTTTATTTTGTTAAACCTCCTACAAACACCAATACTACTGTTGAATTTTATCCACATTTCACAAACATGCTGGGAAAGAAGACAAAATGCCATTCCTTACAAGAACATGCTTCTAGAAGCCTTCCTCCCAAGTGTTCTCCCCTCAAAACTTTTCCTTCCAGGCAACTGTGAAATAAGAGACCCTATTGCAGGAAAACACTGTATGGAATTGTAGAAATTGTTAGACATAATTGTCCAAACTGTGCCTTAATAGTATTCAAATAACAAGTCTTAAGTTATTCTTTCTAACGCATGCTATGTGTTTCTCAGTTACCCACTGAAATTGTATTTACAATGCCACTGGCATAAACATTTACCATCAAAGATGAATGCATAAGCTTTTTTTATAGACTTACTTGCGAATTGTTGAGTCTATATTAAGGTCCACCAATAAGCTTTGTGTTTTACAGGCAATGAATACATGATCAGGAAAAAATGCCTCTGCCCTGAACATTCTACAGCATTTTTTTTTTTTTTTTTTTAAAAAGCAGGTAGAGAAGAACTCATTTCTTTTCACAGGGTTTGAGCGAATTCCAAACCAGAATTAATAGTAAGTTTTGCATCAACTTAAATGGAGCTGGAAAAGATCAATGCATAGGCTTTGCACTTATAATGACAATGATATTACACTTGCTTTGAACAAAATAAGGAAAATAGTTGAATCCTGAAGTTTCAATAAGGCAAGATGAGTTGTGGATTAACTTCAGACTCAAATTAAATTTCATACACTGGCATTATATTGCTGCTATGTCTTGGTACACTGAAAATATGTTAATATGTTTCAGAGAAGCTGCAATGGAGTCTTGACTCAGCCAGACCGGTCAGGTGGATCCAGTAGGATTTGTCCTTACAATAAGCCCTCCGAAAAAGACAAAAAAAAATACCTGAACAGGTGCTCCTGCTACCACAGTGGGAAAGAGAGATGTGGAGACAGACTTCTGACATCTAGCATTTACAAGACCTATCTTGTTTCAGTTCTTTGTCTTGGTCACAGTGAGAGAGGACAGGCAAAATATTGGAAATATCTTGCATTGCTATGCCTGCTGGTAGAAGGATTTTACTTATTCTGCAGGCTACTGCTGGGGCAGATGTTCATAAAGTTGGTGAGGAGATAGAAGATTTTGTGATATTTCAGACAAAAAAATAATTAAAAAATTTCCCACCTGGAATTTTAAAAGAGAAATTTATGGCATTTTACTGTAAGAAATGCCAAAGAAATGTCCACCATTTAGACTCTGGTGCAGTTTAGAGGTCTCTGAGGAAAAGAGCCTTGGTTGTTAAGGCATTAAGCTGAGTGTTTAGAGTCCTAGGCTGAGCTGCTGGTACTGCCCCATATTTCTTCTTTCTGTCACATTAGGCAGTTAATCTCTTACTGCTTGGGTTCTTCTCCTGTAGAGAGGGAATTACTACAGTCCTTTGCCTCACAAACCACTGTTAGGGTGATTTCAGGAGAGAGCTTAGGTGTCCAGATCTGGTTGTGATTTAGTCCCCAGTGCAGAAGTGGAAAGCTGAGGGAATAGCATCAGTAATGCATCAACTTTAATGTTTGCTTATGACAGTTTCTACAAAAAACAGTCTTTCACTCTCTATTCTTTATCCAGGTATCCATCTTGAAAACTAAGTATTCCTTTATCCTTTCCTGATTTCTGATCTGACATTGCTCAGTACTGAGTTTTACCTTCTCATCAGACTCCAGAGGCAGAAACAATGCAATCCATTCTGCATTAGGGAAAGATGTCAGGCATTTAGACATTGGCTTTTATCAGCATGGCAGGGTAACGTTACAGAAGAGTTTTCATTCTGGGAAGTAACATCATTGGCCGAGTAGTGCAACAAGCTGTGTGCCTACTGTCTGTAGGTCTGGAGCTGGGATTTAAACCAGGGTCCTCTATGCACAAGCCAGCCTCTGAGAAGCATTTTCAGACAGGGAAAGGTTTGAATGAGAGCTCGTGGCCTGTGTAGTCTTGCACAGATACAGGTGGAGATACTTCACAGGCATGAGTAGGATTTTGCAGGTTCAAAGCCCATCTTCTAAAAGAGGCGTGACAAGCCAGTTTCAATTTTCCCAACAAGTTGCTCCAGAACTTCTTTGAATCATTATATTAATGATATCAGATCAAGATTTTTTTCACTGTTTTATGTTCTTGGAAAGTTTTATGTGTCTGTCATATTTCATTACTTTTTATTTAATTTAAGAATTTATCTTAAGGATTTCAGTGTTAAGCCTCAGGCCCATAGTTAGTGTAGATACTGAACCATATATACCAGGTTAATGTCTTAAAGTTGAAAGTCACAGCCTATCTTGCCTTACCTTTACACAAATTGCTGCAGACCGAATCCTTGCACTGGCTGCCTGCCAGCGCTATGCTTCCTCCGCTCCTTCCTGAAGCCAAAGACGTAGAAGGTGCTCAGCACTGCAGGCCATGCAGGTCTGGTGCTTTATATAATTTCTGAAATACAAGCTAAATACTTTTTGAGGTATCTCTTGCCAATATCTCGGTTATATAAAGCATGTGCTGGTAGCCAGTGGTATATATGAGAAAGATAGCTAGAGCTATTACCTGGGCCTAACTAACTAATTCATGATTTCACAGCTGAACTCTACAGCCACCCTTTACTTTTTCTCAGATTTATATTTTCATGCCATCATCAGTAGGTTTCCTGCAATAGGTAGTATTTCTTTATGCCCCTAAGAATCTCTATACATATCATCCATGAGGTTAGGAAGTTACTGAAGTAAATAAAGACAGTTGTGTATGTGTTGTGTATGTCAGCTTTGCAAATGAATGCTTTTACTGGACAGTTCAGACTAAGCTTCTAACCCAGGCACTCCATATTTCGTAACAGTGGGGAGAAACCTTGCTTAACGGGGTTGTTAGATTGAGGCTAAAGGTATTTCAGGAGGAGATATGCATATTATTTTGGAAACTCTAAGTAATGTAGATGGTAGCTTCTAAGGAGGGCTAGCGAATTGTCAAGGTGTGACTAGGCATTCCCTGCTGGCTGCTGTTGAGGACAGATCCTTAGGCAAGAAGGTCACTTAGTCTGAAACAGTTTGTCCATTTTCACCTGTGCTCCATCTTTTCTGTAGTAGATGAGATCTGATTTATCCTTTTGGAAATAGTGTCCATAACCACACATTGTTGTCCTGTCATTGCATTGTAAAGACTCAGCAAGACATGCTACTTTATGCCTGTGTTTATTTAAAGCATGTTATATATCGGAAGATCCCTGAATTTATGGCAGTTTGGTAATCAAGCCATTTGAATTAACATGATCAAAAGTGCAATAAAGGAGGTTTCTATGCAATGAACTTTTCAGTAATCCTGACTCCTACTGTGTGTATTTAGCATGAGGAAGTCTGTCCTCATACCCTAGCCAAGTTACTCCACAAGGGATTTAAAGATTTATTTTAACCACATATTTTATTGCTTACACACATATTTGTGCATGTCTAAAATCATACTTATAGTTAGCCCAGTGTCTTCCGATTTCTATCAATAATAATAAAAGCTGCATATCCCCACAGAAAAGGTGTCCCTTTGCTCTCATTTCTCCATACTATTTTCAAGCCTTTTGCAATACTAATTCTCCCAGGAGTGAACACTACAAAAATCTAGCATCAGCTTTGATGTAATATATCATAAACACAGTCCATATTTCATGCAGGAAGCCTCAGAGACTGATAGAACAACTCTGTGTCATTCTTAAATTTCCGTGGATACAATATCCTGAGGTGTGCAGTAGGCCCATCTGATATTTGGGGCTGGTTGCTTAACCTTTGAGTCAAGGCATCATGCTGGTACAAAATGGAAAGGCAATAATTACCAGAATTAGAAAAAATAATGGGAATTTATTAATGAATCATCTTTCCCCTTAAGCTGTACTGTAGCAAGAAATAATCATAATAATAATGAACAGTGTTATTATTGGACCACATTATGAACACCAGTGATTTTGTACCAAGCTTTTTCTGTCAGGGGAATGGTTCATTAATCACAAAGAACACTTCACATTAGGGATTCAGTTTATCTGGCCAATTTAGACATTGTTTAAGTAATTTTTAATTAAAATTGGGATTCTGCATTTTGGAATGGTGTACTGGTTCAAAGGAATTATAAGCACAATTACTACAATCAAGTTGTTAGTAAATGTTTTTGTTCCTGATAAAGGTTGGACACTGGTCAATCTGTTAAGCAGCCATTCTGGCCTACCCTGCAGTTTCAGTTCCAATTAGTAGGGGGGTGGTTGAGAAGAGGAGAAGGACAAAACCTTTTCATAACATAGAAAGTTTTTTATTTGGCAAGGGGTAAATAAAGGAAATTCCCTGGAAAGTGGGTTATAGACAGGGAAGGAAGGATTCTGGTTGTAACCTTAGTATCAAAAACTGATTTCTTTTGATCAAGCCAGCTGTATGTCACATTATTTGCTGTGGTAAATGTCCTTTTGGGGATGAAATTGAAGCTGGGAAAAAAAATTCACTTATATTGTCCACAATATTTCATCCTATTACAGGATAATATAAAATTAATGAAAATTGCCTTTAGTCTGGAGAGAGGAGCCGTAGCATCCCAAACACCAGGCAAGAAAGGTGCCAGTGCTGTATCTTAAGGAGGACTCAGATTAAACCCGCAGTCAGTGTAAATATAATATAATTTCATAGATTTCTAAGTCTCAACACCTGCTGAGGATCTGTCACAACTCAAGTGTGAGGTTCACATCATTTTAGACGTCATTTAAAATGGGAAGCAAGCATAGGACTGTAGGTACTTTTCCCTGTAAATAAACCAAACTGTACATTAAGATCTGCCATGAGTATGAAATACTAATTCAAATTTATTAAGATCAGACATAACTGAGTTTGCTGTGTTTACATTGCTTTAACTCACCTGGCAGCCAAACTGGGCTCAAAGTGCAGCATCACTTTCAAGATGGATGCAGTCAGGGAACCTCACCGAGCTGCAACTAATGTCTTGTGGCGGGAGCACTGGAAGGCTATAGGCTGTGTCTGCATGAACTGGGGATTCTGGTGCAAATAATGCCTGTCAAACTATGTCCTTAGAAACTGCAAAAAGTCAGACTGAAAAAACTTTATAGGTAGAAAGAGAGACCTTCAGGCTATAACAAACTGTATGTGGGTGGAGGGTAGAATGATGGCCACTGTAATATTAAAAAATTAGACATCGGAAAGGCACTTCAATGTACCTAAACCTGTCATCCTTCTAAGCAGCGCTGAAGCACATGCTTCAGGAATTGGGTGCTTAAAATTAAGCATATGCTTCAATTTTCAGTTCTAAAGAGGAATAGCTTTTTAAACACAGGTTTTAGAGAGGGGGATTCATGTTGTGGCAAACTTGCTTTTCTAATTAGCCAGACAAAACTGTTCAGTTCATCAGCTGAGAAGGTGATTTACACCAAAGGTATCTAATTCATTTTCTTCCTCTTGAGATTAATCGTGATAAACCTCTTCCAAATGTGCTAAATAATGAAATGAAATGGAACATATTCTTCATGCCTAAATGGATGGTTTCTCACATCCTAATGGAATATTGTTGAAGAATTACAATAGACAGAAATGGTTCTAATATACTTGTTAAGAAGTGATAACAAACAGGTAAAGAAAGACCACAGGGATTCCACTAGGCCAGTTTCTCTTTGAATTCCTCATTTTAATTCACCTATTTTCTTCACACTATTCCCTTTGCTTTCTTCACTAAAGAAGTAATTGAGATGTCTTTTGAAAATTCTAATGACTCCTGAAGTCATATTTTTGTTGTAATTTATTTCATGTGTGTGTTCCTCCACAGGAAACAGCTGTGTCTTTTAAATGGGAGAGAAGACTTCTCAGAGATATCTGATGGCAAAAGGAATAGGGATGGGGTTGGGTGTGTAGGGGAGATATGAAGGAGAGGAAATTCTGATGGTTCTCTTATTTATTGAATGTATTTTAAATGCCTTTGCTTTCAGGGAAGGCGAGAGGGATAGCCTGTGATGCTGTTCCCCTCAGCCTCACTGCACTCAATTACTTGTGACTTGGATAATGGAACAGGGAATAAGTGCTCATCCCACCCAAGTGCGTTACCATCTATCTTTAGTTTTGATGTCACAAAAACCTTATACACCCACAAGTTAAACAGGATTTCCCCTTCCTTGGAGATCTTTAATGGAGTAAATACATCCAAATATGCCCACTCTGAGATGGTCTGTAGACCTGGTCAGCTTTCCCATTTGCTTTGACATTAGAGTTTCTATTTGTCTATTTTCTGTCTTCTTCATCAAGGACTCTAAAGTTACTCTTAGTGGTAGGGCTTCAAACAACACATCTCTCAGCTCATAATTAAATAAGCACATCTATAATTTCTTTCCTACAAGTAGTTTTCTCTGAGGTTTTCTGGAGTGTCCTGTTCCAAACATCTTTGTCTATCCAGTGTCCATCAAATGCTGACTATTTACAATACTCTATTAGTGGCCTTGGAGATCAGATTCAGGTCTCCACTTGTCTGTACAGAGAGCTGCCTCTAATTCCCATTTAGTCTGCAAGGCAGGCAGCACACCTTGCCTCTGCTATCAAAAAGAGAGCTCTTCTGTCTAAAAAACAACATATGACAAGCTCCCAAGCCTGGGATATAAAAATTGGCACCTAAAAATAAGATGTCCATGTTTAACAGAAGGGGGGTAATAACAGAACAAGTTGCATAACATAGTAGTAAACAGTTACAGATAGTTATATAATTCAGACTGTTATACACAAAGCAAAACAGAAATTTAAAAATCATGGTCAGGAGCCCAGAACAGAAGAGACAGTAGCATGAGATTGTGAAAAGCAATCCAGAAGTCAGGAGGATAAAGTCTTCCACTGGAGCAGAAGGAAAAGGTGGTGAAAAAGAAACCAAGGTGTCAAAACAGAATCAGATGCTTTGATTTCTTCAGTGTCTTTCCTGGCAATTTTCAAACTGGTATCATGAATGCCAATCAGATGTGGGCACCTAATTCAACTTATCTTCTTTGAAAGGTCTCAGAATGCAAATCTATCCAAATTAAGAACCAGAAAAAGAGGTGGTGGGGGCTGGAAGAAAAAAACACAAAAGCTTAAAAAGATTGATATTTCTTTT
This sequence comes from Pandion haliaetus, assembly GCA_013401275.1. NCBI lineage: Eukaryota > Metazoa > Chordata > Aves > Accipitriformes > Pandionidae > Pandion > Pandion haliaetus. Next base: position 65,010 of record VYZV01038525.1, on the reverse strand, counting down.
CACTCATCTTCTGTATGATGCATTGAATTTCTGTTAGTAACTAGGCACTTTTGCACATGCTTATTTAATGTCATGCAGGGGAGAGGCAGTAGGTGTGGGCAAGAAAGGTGAGTCATACCTTGCTCAAGAGAGAACCTGCTGTGATGTTCATAATGCACTGAATTAAGTTCAGAAATGTGTAAGTTTCTTTTTTTCTTGTTCCTACACCTTTTCTTTTCTCTGGTCTGACAGACACCCAGATTCATGACAGCTGCTTAATACACATTTGTACCACTGATAATTAGGCCTGAATACAAGTGCAATCCTGAAAGATGATAAAGTGTTCTTCATTTTTACATAAATACAGTAAAAATTTATTGTCTTATGTATAGTTGCCTGGTGCGGAGGCAAGAACTCCTCTCTGCAGTGAACTGGGAACTTGGCCACCTCTCCCAGCAGTGGTCCAAACTGACTGCGGCATATGTTGTAACAGTCTCCAGATTTAAAGATGCGAGAGCAGTCATCTGGCTGTTTCTCTACTGGAACATCCTTTTGTGATGATCTGAATAAAAACCAGACTGTTTGAGGTTTAAATCAGGGGTGCATGTAACACCACAATGCTCTGTCATTATAAGACTGGAAGCTGTCTGAAGACATTGCCATCTGGTGTGTAGAAAATAGGAGATTTTGATGCTTGAGGAAAAAAAGCTCTGGCAAGCTTATGGAAGAGGTGTGATTTGTTTCCCTTGTTCCATTATAATGATTTGTAAGCAGATTCAAATGTCATTTGTAGGTTCAAACTGAAGTTACTTAAGGAAGGGGGGAGAGAGGGTTGGTGCCAGGAAAGAAAGACCTCTCTCTTTTGAGACCCTACTGGGTATCCCTTGTGAATATAAGCTGTCATTCAAATTAAAAACAAAAGCTGCAGTCTGGGATGTTTTATGGGGCCACCACAAGGCCTTAAGTTTCACTTTCTCCCTTATTTATTTATTTCCTTTGTGAGCCAGTTGTCCATGCAGAACATGACAGTTAATTACGCCTCTCTGTTTCCCTCTGACAAACAAAGCACAAGTAATGCCAGCAGGGATTAAACTGTTTGCTTTTGGTTTACAAGGAATTAAACCGTCTGTGCAGTAAATTTGCTCGTAAAGGTCTTTCCTAAAGCCGTAGACTGGGGAAATAATATTAGCAGCTAACACTGTGGACGCAGAGCTCAGTTCAACAACCTTTAAATAAACGTCCAATATGTTTTCCACTACAGATGGGCTTTACTGAAGGTGTGTCTACATGGGCTTCAGCAGGCTGATGTGAGCGCGTGCTACTCAGTGCCCTGCCAGCCAAACATGTCCACATCCACAGCCAGCCTGACAGCCCCTGGTGGGTTTGTTAGCCAGGTCGAGTGCTGCACTAGCCACAGCTTACACTGTTTTCAGGTCAGAAGCTATTTACACCTGCCCGGCTCCGAGTGCAAGCAGGACGACATGCACATCACAGCAGGACTGCGAATTCAGTTCTGAATTCAGGATGTTTCGGTGATGGGCAGGCTCCCTATCACTCTACCACTTGCTTGTCTTGGTCTTGGCTGAATAACCTGCCGTCCAAATACTCTTTTCTAGTTGTATGTAACAAGACCTGTTACGTTCAGAAGGACCAGGTCTCCATGAGAAGGCTGAGGAGTCACTAATGGGGCAGATTATTAATCTGTCTGCAGCCGGTTCAAATCTGCCTGATGCTGTCGACCAGAGGAAGCACCGTAGATCTATTTGATGGTATCAAACAGTATCTTACCAAAACTCTTATTAAATCAGGCCCATAGTAAGTTAGTTTCCTATGATGGCCGTTTTGAAGCAAGTCTGCTCTAGTCCATTTGTGCAAGGCTCAGGCTGTCTGAGACACGGGGGATCACTGCTGATTCAGATCTCTTGACAGTTTTAGGAAGAGGACCCCAGGTCTAACGAGGCCTGGCTGTTGGGAGCCTCGCCATCCAAGTGAAGCAGGTTCAATTCCAGCACAAGTCTGCTCTGAACATGCTGCAGTGGCCTTTTCTGCAAGCCAGGCGGAAGCCCATCTGCCCTTCGTGGGGTTCCCAGCAGGAACATCCCCAGAGAAAGGGGAGCAGAGGTGCCAGGGGGACCTCAGCCAAAGTCACAAGCTTGCCAGCTTAAAAATGATCGAAAATCATGTTTCAAGTGGCAGGGACCAGGAAGAGGGATGAAAGGGGATTGAGAAAGCAGGGTATATGGTGGGTTGTCTAAATAAAGTGTTTGAGCTGTAAATGGGGTAGTTTTGTCCAAAAAAACCTAGACTCCACCTCTATAGGATTAACCACAGAAGAGCCACACAAAGGTAGCAGCATAGGGGAAGATTGCTAATGCTTTAGATTTCCTGTGGAAAACCAAGAATCAGTGCCAAAAAATATTACATGCAGTTTATTGAAGAAACATCCAGAAAGGCTACACAAATACATTCTAGCTCAAGAAATCCATAATCCATATATATCTGGAGCCTGGGAAAACACACCAGACAAAATACCATTGTATGTTTGTCCTTTTGTAGCACACTGGCTATGTAATAATGCATGCCGGAGAATTCCTTTCACACATATTTTGAAAATAAAGAGTAGTCTTTAGCTTCAGACTGTTGTCAGTAACTTATTGAAAACTTGAAATCATTAAGAAAAAAAAAAAAAGACAAAGAGGTATTCCAGGGCACACTTGTTTAAGGTGCAGGGAGACTGGAAAAACCAGCAACAGATTGAAAGGAAAAGGCACCGCAGGTGTAATATTTAATGGAGTGTTAATTGTGCAGTGGCCAAAAATAAATAGGCAGCACAGAGGTTGTTTTGGGGTGAGTGGTTGATTGTAAGTGCTAAGCTCTACAATTAGCACTAGAAATGATGAACTTACTTTTCTGTGTGGCAGTTTGTATTAGGTGTTAGATGGACTTCTCTGTGAAAACTCTTATCAAACACATACTGAGGAGGATAAGAAGCCACAGGCTGTGGTTTCTGGTAGACTACCTACTATTTACTCTAGTGTTTAGGAATATGAACCACCCCTTATTCTCAAAACCTCATATTATATATTCAACATGAACTGAACTTCTGTTTAATGACAAACTGAATTATTTCAAGCAGAAGAGTAAGAGCACATTAATTAATTAATTTAATAGCACTTTAATTGTTAAAGTTGGTCCCTATCCTAATGATGATCAATAGGCAGGAAAGTCTTTTTAGTGTAAGAGAAGAGCTTTGACAGTGGATGTTAACATACAAACTGTGAGACTCATACCTGAGGATCAATATACAGTATATTTTATCTCAAATCGTGATTAGGTTTAGAGCTGAACAAACTACACCAAATTAAGCCCTTCATCTTTATGCTTGCAAAATATTCATAATCTACAGCAATGTTCATTAATTCCAATTATTCGATGAATATTTTTGGAAATGCTGCAAATCCATGGATTGTTCAAAAGTTCCATTTTGTGACTATTATCCTGAATGTCTTCTATTCTAACTCTTTATTTATAGTTTGTGGTTAGCTGCCTAAAATGATAAGATAATGTTGGTGTTGCATGGCCATCTGTAAACTCCACCAGGATTTCACAAGTTGACTTTTTTGAAATTTCCATTGCATACACATCTGCAGTTGGATTTACATAAATGTCCTTAACTCCTTGCCTATTGCACTGCAGTGAATAAAATTTCATTGCCATGAGTATTTTGACAGAGCAAATAAAAAGGCACAGAAACTACAGTTATAGCAATCATATAAGTGCATGCATTAGATAAAGCAGTAAGTACCATTGAAGCAAATCCTTTAGTTTTATTTGGAGCAATGTCTCTGAATCTACTGGTTTTTTTAGATTTGTACTGTGATTTTGTCTCTTGCAGAATTTAGCATTAATTTTGGAATCAAGCTAGAGAAGAAAACAGCCAAAGGCACAAGCAGCTTTTGTTTCTTGGACTGATCTGTTCATTTGCAACTATAGATATATATACAAGTAATATGCAGACATAACACACATAATCTTACATGAATAGCCTGCTACAAAGTTTTTTTCTAAAACCATCACCCTTTGCTCTTGTTTAGATTCAGGCATGTTTGGTTTAGTTTTCCCTGTACCATTGTACCAAGCCTTTCTGTTATGGGTAGATAAATAATACATATATGTATGGATATATACATACAGATTTCTTTATAAAAGATGATGTCTGGGTAAAAATTTTGGCCAGTATGATAGCCCTGATATATCTGTACATTAATAACAATTAATAATGTCGGGGTAAGGGAATCAAAGGACTAGGACTTAAATTTCTGCTGGTTTTTATTTATGTTGTTGCTATTGCTATTTAAAGATACTCAAGTATAATGCAACCACTGGTTGTATTTCTACAAGAAGACATTTGTATATATTTGTGTTTTCATCCAAGAATAAATGCAGGATTACCTGTCTCAGCTCCATAACAAACCTACAGTAGGTATGTGCTGCATCCTGTTGTTGCTGTGAGAATACATTTCTGCTTGCCTGGTCTTCTGTTTTCTCATCTGCCAAATCCTCAGGATGTTAATGCTGAATAACACTTGTGAAGCAAAAGCACAAAAGAATAAGTACTTTCAACTGTTTGCACTTGAACATGCCTGTCCCTTCCCCACAAATTAAGTGAAGCTGATAAAATAGAGTGGAATGGCCATCTATAAGAAACACAGCCCACTGAAAAGGTCAGAAACTTAACAGCAGACTTCTATACGTCACAGGAGGCACAAGCCATTAAAAGTTACTGCCTCATTCATGTAACAAAGATTGTGTTAAAAAAAAAAATAGGACAATATTTATCTATTCTCATGAAAGCATTCATCAAAAGATGAGGAAACGTCTTTGAAGATTGTTCATCTAATGCTAGGAAGATTTTTAGCTGTACAATCCACCACAGAAGTGGCAGGTTACTGCATTTTTGAAAGCAGAGCAACAAAACCACATTTAAAATCCTAAAGGATTAAAAGGAACATAGCATTTCTTTATTAGTGGTCACAGAGCTCTAGGGTCCCTCTGTATAAAGCATTGGAGAAACCCAGAATCTGCAAACCATCTCTGCTCTGGGGGGTGGCCCAGGTTAGGGTGAGACCCAGCAGGTAAGAAACGATGTGTCCGTTTAGGTCGGGCATCTTGCAAGTGTGATTCACCTCCTGAACAGAGTGCCCACCTCAGCCACACATGGACCACAGTGGGGTCCACCTGGTCACAGCCCCCATACGTCTTGGTTTGCTCTGGCAGGGACATGGCAGGCTGGGAAACATACATCTGTCCTTGCCTGGATGACCAGAGTGTCAGTCTTTTCCTTCAAGCCCTGCCAAGAAGCTGTGGCTTAGCATGACAGACAGCATTTTCAGCACAGCCGCTGCTGCTGGTTTTCATTAGAGGTCCCGGTGGAGTGTTAAGCTGACCTCTGAACAACGTACAAGGCCTCTTAATGAGGGGGCAGTTTGGGAAGGCAAGGTACCTTAGTTTCCTGGTGATAACTACACCACTTCAGAAAGGAAGGAAACTTCTTGCCTTTAAATACATTGACCTGCACACATTTGCATTTGCTATGTAAATCCCTTCCCAAAAGCCGCCTGCTGCTGCTGTCTCTGACCCTTCCAGCACTTTTCAGGTAATTTCCATCAGACAAATTGCAAATCTCACTGAAGGGATGACTGGGCTTTTTTTCAGGTTAAGAGCCCAAAACTTGTTCTCGTTGCCTGCCTTTGGGAGCACGCTGCTCATATTTATAGAGCTTCTATAAAGCTTCTATAGATTCTAGCAATCATTTGGGTGACTCCCTCACTATCTGTGCATGGCCCAAGGGATAACAGCAACTCTTCTGAAAGAAATCTGACCACTATAAAACTTTCTTGCTATGTAAAACTATTTGGGAAACTGCCTAAGTAACCGTCCATTACTCATATACCAGTCATATAGAATACTGACTGTTGCATATTGAGCAAATTCAAGAGTATGGTAAAGCACACATTGCTATTTGCTTAAATCTTTATTTTAACTTCAACTTTGAGAGCTTCCATAGGATGTCAGAGTTTTATGAGCCTTACTCTGACCTGCTTTTACAGCAAAGAAATTGGCTATGACTCTACCAGGCAGACTTGGACTTGCTGTAAGATGGCCAAGAATTGCCAGGAACTAGGGAGTGATTTGATACCTTCAGCAATGCTCTTCACTGCTTCTTTCAGGATGTACAAAGAGGATCCAGACACTTCACAACTTCAGAGTCAACATTCTTCCTAACAGCCTTCCAATTTCTTTATTGATTTAATTCTAATGGCAGTAAAGTTCATATCATCAAATCAGATTTATTAACCCTTCTCTATGAATCCTCTGTGTGTTTTAAAATGCATTCAAATAGTCTTTGCATGGCCAAACGTGTTATTTCAGCTGCTCTTTTTCTGATATATATGAGTTTATATAATTTTTTTTCCCAATGGACCTTTTTAATTGGTAATGCATATTGCATAAAGCAAAAAGTTATTTGATTTGTGAAAAAGACAATCTATCACAGCTTTTATAATTCCCTCTGTTATTTATATCTTGAAATATTATCCACTAATCATTTGTGAGCTAGTAATACCAAATTTGTATCCATTAAAACACTGAGCTGAAAAAACAAGAAGACAGCATTTGAAAAAAATGCTTATTATGTTGGATAAGGTCCAAAAATAAGGCAATAGTATGGTATATATATATATAAAATAGGTATTATTTTAACCGTTTCATATATATTATTATATAGAAAAATATATATATTAATTGGTCAAAATAATACCTATTCCCTCTTTATAGCTGCTGTATGTATTGAACACCATATATATATATATAAGTTCCTATGCTGCTAAGGTTAAATTTTGTTTCAGCTTTCAGGTTATAATACAATCATAAAAATATCTTGACAAAGAAACACGACTGGAACGATTTTCAACAAAATATGTTGATAAAATAAGGTACCAATGGATTCTTTTTTTTTTTTTTTTTTTTTCCACAA
>VYZV01038525.1:16365-32386 GCA_013401275.1 Pandion haliaetus | reverse complement strand
CCTTTTTTTTTTTTTTTTTTTTTTTTTTTTTTTTTGAAAGTGACTTGTATCCAGAGCTGCAAAGGTGTTTTAAAAGTTGGAAATGAGCACACCTAGAGAGCTGTGAAATCTGGATGGCAAAATAAAATGTGTTCAAGATTTATTATTTTACAAAAGCCTTACTGCTCATAAACCAATCTCATGGTATTTTTAATGTCTGACACATCAGCACAAGGCATAATATTGCTTACACTAGACAAACAGCAACTTACTGAGAAGAAGAAAAGAAAATTAATTTCACACTTTCAGTGTTACAATGGTGAGATGAAGATATAACGAGCCAACAGAATAGTAAGAGTGAGAAAAGTAAGAGTCTTCCTATTCGACTTTAGGTGTAGATTTTTTTTCAAATAAGAGAGCAACTTTGAAATGAATCTGAAAATGAATGGGGTCAGGATAATAAGTTTATCTTATTCAGTTTCTGTTTTTCAATATAATGTGCAGTGCCTCCAGCAGATAAGTAAGATAGAATTTATCCTAAATACAACTCAGTTTTATCATGAGAACAGATTGTTTTGCCTTATATCTTTTCCAGCCAGTTTCATGGTGGTGAAGATGAATCAGCTCATAATGTCAGTGCCAAAGGATTTTCCTTGCATCTGTTTTATTGACAAATATTTTTTTTTTACAGGACAGAACAATGGGTGAAATCAATCCCCACACATGACAATCTCTCATGTTATGACAGAAGGATGGACACCAGCCATTAATCTCTCCTTGTGGCAGCAAAGGACTATACAAAATGATTTTAGAAAGGAAAAAGAAATGCCAATGGGACTGTAGAAAGAAGGAGGTCATGTTCATCTCAAATGAAAAACAAAGCAGACAAAAGACTGTATGTTATCTCACTTGTGTGAGCTGGGTTGAAATTGTTGCAGTTAATTAGACAATTCCAGTCCAGAAACCATAACAATGCATTTATATGAAACTATGACTGTGTTAGTATGTCCTATCTCAGTCAAATACACTCACTGCGGTGAAGTCAAGTCTATTTTATAAGGGTGGTATGAAATTTGTTTCAAGTTACAGATGTTTTCTTCTTCAGTATTTCTTTTCTTCATCACAAACTCACTTTTTTTTCAATATTTTCTTCACGTTTATGTAGCTGACTAATAAACGTCAGGGATGGACACAGGGATGGATCTTCAATATGATGTAGAAAACATCTCTGTCAGAAAATTTTAAATTTTGGGAACCAAAAAGCAATTGTCTGGTTCTGCTCTTCTCAATGCTGTTATCAACCTCATGGTACCTCCATACACAAACATCATTCACTTTTGAGAGGTAAATCCTTTATATCATGTTGAGGTCTGGGCTGATACACAGTAAGTGGAGGTGAAAACTTCCACCGTGAGCACCTAGGAAATTCACGGAAATTCCTGCACATGAGGAGCTGAGGTAGGTTCTTCGGTTTCTCACACATGCTCCCCTACATGCAGAGTGTATACACTTGAATGTTAGGAAGCTATTCAGTATTAGCAAGAAGGAAATATGTTCTCCGGAGTCTGTTCAGACACAGTCTGGGTGGTGGATATTGGAATTCTTTTCACTCTGTAGTGAAACCATAGCTCCAGCTCTACGTGAATAGCATCATTGAAGACTCGCATGGTTGTTGTGAGAAATGAGATGGTTTTGAACTGGATACTCTGTACATGTCTAACACCATGTCATAGTCCCATCCTTGATTCATCTCTCGTGATTTATCTGAAGAAAGATGCAGGTTCATTTAAAAAAAAAAAAAATCTATTACACACCTAAATATGTAAGCGCTATTGCCCAGGAAGAACAAAATGAACAAAAAACAAGACAGAAATGTCAAACTATTTGGCTAAGAGAAATACAACTGGCTTTTCATTTACTCATTTTTCTACCAAGTCACACAAATAAACACTTAAAGGTAAAAGTAAGCTTTACTTCACTTGCCACTATAAAATAAGCTTTGACCCCACATTCTTTCCCTCAGAAGTGAGAGGCTTTAATCAAGATTAGTCAGCCAGATGAAATGCACCATCCACTCTCTTCTCAAAATAAGAAAATATGCATCAAATATCTATTAAGCTAAACAGTTTTGAAATGGAACGTAATAGTAATGACTTTTCCCCTACCAACAGAACTGAACCAATTAAAGAGTCACTTTCCTGTCCTCATCTGGATACAAGTTTTAACAGATTTTAGGAGTTTGGGGGCCAAACCACAAACCATAAACCGTGATTATAAGACTTTTGTGGAGGTTTGAGATTATGGTAAGATTTTTTAATTGCTGTAAGGTTTCAATCAACTAAAAAAGTCTTCTAGATTGAAGCTCACTAATGTCTTAATTCAATAAGACCTGATTTTAAATAGAAAACTCACAGGTCACAGCACTCCAAAAGTGACCAGTGTTAAACTAGTAATAGCAGACATTGATAGAAAAATTGCAGTTGAAACCATGTTAGCAGATGACATTATTGAGGAAGTTTGACAGCAGACCCAAGATGACAGCCTTTTGCAACTGCCCTCAAGACCAGAAGATCAAAACAGAACTCATCAATGGGACATTGAAGAAGCAACCAGGGTAGCAGGAGTTGATGAAATCAGCAGAAATACAAACGATGAACTGTCAAGGCTAGGGCATAACTGATGACCTCAAAAGCAGGAGGGAGATTAGGAATATCAGGGGTACAATAAGTTTTTCCAAGATCTGTGTAGGGAAAAGTTGTTATAGATTTTTTTAGTTTCTTCATTTAAGTTGATGTTGTGGGCCTCACAAATTTCCTTGGAGAAGTTTACTTAGCTCAGAAACTCAGAATAAGATAAATCTGAAACAAACAGTGAGGGTGAGGTTAATGAAGTTATCAATAAGCTGAGAGGTAGATACTATGCTGTAGTGTTTGGTTACATCACATTTGTAAAAGACAAGTTGAAACTTCATCATTTACTGAAACTTCCAAAATTTTTGATCTTTACCAACAGAGTTTTAACACTATTCGTTTCAGCTTTTTCTGTTATTTTCAGGTGCAAGGCTTTAATTTGTAGCACATTTAAAAGTAGGGAAAAAGCATACGTATATTTTTATCTTGTAAATTTCCAAAGTAGTTACAGCTTAAATTGAACAATCCAATTAATGATTAAAACATTAGCTGCCAAAATAAACATGGAAGGACTACGCATAGATGTCAAGTGCCTTCAAACTGCAGCTATCAGTAACTAATAACACTTCCAAGTAAATCTCTTCCACAGTTTAGAGTGTATCAGCTCTTTATAGACTTGAAAAGACTTTTCCTTTAGTAGATTGAAGTCCTTTAGGTGGTCTCTGATGTTTTATTTTGTGAATTTTTAAAATAAGGTACAGAACGTCTATTATGTTTTGTATTGCCTTAACAATTGGAGCAAATTAGATACTAATGAAAAACCAAATAACGTAACCCCTACAGCTTCTAAACAAACTGATTTTTTTCCTTTGTTTCTCACTATTCATCACCATCACTGACTCCTTAAGGGTCCAGTCCTTCAGAGGTGTAAATCAGCAAAGCTCCACCAGCTTCAGTGCAGTTATGCAAATTTACAGCATGGTCTGTTCCCTTGCTTTATATTTCTCTGAGTGTATGAAGCACCTAGGAATGCTGGCAATATTTTGCCGTGAACTCATTATTCATCATTTCTCTGCAGTGAACTTTTTCATCTATTAGTCTTTAAATATTTTAAGCCTTTCCTTATTTACCCACACTTTTCCTGCTATTTACCTTTCCTCTCACATCAGCAACTAACTCTGTCGTCTTGTTATCCATACTCTAATTTTCCAGACCAAATCTCTACACTAGTATTACAAGTGTTCCAGATGCTTAACACAAAGAATGAAATTAATTTTCTTATTAGTAAAAAATTGGATTTTTGTAAGCTTAATTAGTCTGCCCTATTAATATGCTGTTGCTGCAGCATCCAAGTTCCTTCTATTAAACAAAGGTTATGTCACTACTAGGAAATGCCAATATAGCAAGAAATGTAATCTCACTAGTCCCGTACTCCACTTTTGATAGTGACCAGTACCTTTTTTTTCAGGGAAAAATATAATGCCTGCGAGGTAGACAAGTCTATGTGCAGCAGTGGAGCCTTCAGATCTTTCCTGACTGGATAGTGCTTTTTATCTTTTTGCACTCAATTAACTAGAGACAAAGCAGTAGTCGTTGTGCAGAATCAGCAGTCCATTTCTATGTGCTGCATCAACCTTAAGGTACCAGCCACAGAATACATAAAGTCCAGCCTAAAAAACACCTCGCAGGCAGAATAGATGAGGCCTCCCAGAACAGGTGATGCAGAGGGCTGCACCCACAGACGTAGCTGGAGATACACGCTCGGGCAGACTAGAACATCAAAAACTGGGAAGCAGACTGCTGTGAGCAAACGGGCCAGCACTGTTTGCAGCACATAGTGAAGAGCAGCTTGCAAGAGCGAGGTCAGTGTAAGAGGGACAGAAGTCACAGCTCAGGCTTCTGCATCCTGCTGAGAGCACCAAGTCTTGGGACTTTTCCTGCCCTTCATCTGGAATGGACTGGCTGGATTAGCAACAGCTGATCTGCCTTTCAGTCTGTCACAAAGCCATTGTATCTAAAGCAATTGCAACACTTCTTGTTGGCAGTCTTAAGTGACACCTTGTCCTTCACTCCTCACAGTGTGGACCCATTGAGAGGAATTCAATGGTAACAACAATAGTAATCTCTGTCATGTTCCTTCATGCCCAGCAACCTTCTTCCAGCATACTTCAGTACAATGGTTACCCTTTCAGCTGCAGCGTATTGTTCCTCACATTCCTCTAAGACTTGAGCCAGACTTGGCACTTATGTCCAGGGACATCAGTCTAAGGTGCTCTTCAAAGAATGTTTCCAGTGATCAGTTGCAGCTGGATAATTTTTGTTAGTTTATCTCCTAGCTGACAGGGCTTCCTTATCTCCCAGGTGACAGACTTTTTTTTTATTGTGAAAGTCACATTTGTTGGACTAGAAATTATTGTCCCCCTAAAATTGCAAAAAGCCAAATTTTATCACTCTGGTACTTCAGTGCCTCTGCAAGAAAAAGTTGCAATAGTGAAGAAGTTATTTTTTATTCTTATTTTTTAAACAAGAGGGAGCTCCTGTTATCATTGTTATGGATAATCCTGTTAAGCTTTGGGGCAGTTGGATACACATGCAAATATTTGCTTACCCTCTCCATTTTACTTCCCATAACGCTTTTTTTTTCCTTCTGGGAGTGCTGGTGTAGCATGTACTATCTAAGAGCATAAAGCTTAGCAGAACAATTATTGGCATTTCTTCCTGAGGAATGCAAAATAAGCTTTCCTCCATGCTTTTCTAAGAAGTAAAAAGAAAATATAGCACTTCCCCTCCTCCATTAAGACAGAGCAGCCTCTCCAGTTAATGTTAGCTTCATCCCAAATCACTTTAAGTCAGAGAAGAGAAGGAATGCCTAGTTTTCTTATTCCCCATGGTATACTAATTGATTGTGTTTTAAAATTATCTAGCTGACCCAAAGGCAAATTACCACATGTGCAGTAAGGACAACTGAGGAACAAGAGTTTAGACATCTTAAGATCAAGACATGTGACCATTTAACTGTATGCTTTGCAGTGTCTACCTTTGGGGCATCTAACTCTGAAGCAGTGTTCATCTCTATGCATCTATATGTATTAGCTAATATTGTGACAATGATTTCACATGGTGAAGAATTACGAGTCCCCAGTAAGATGGGAAATTACTGGGTCACTCACTTCTGTAAGTACTCATCCTGTTGTCACAGGCAAATCTGTCATGAGTGGGGGGATTTTACTTAATTTAACTTACAACCAATTCATGTAAATATTTAATGATCAGTTTTGGTATCAAGGAGGAAAGAAGGACCAACAATTAAATGCTTTGAGAAGCACCTTTCCTGCCTCAGTGCATTAATTTATCTCCAGGAAAATCATTTCAGCAGGAAGATCAGACAATTTCTCCACCTTAAACAGCCAAAAGCTAAAGGAAACCACCTGTCATCCCCAATTTTTGTGATGGACTCCAGCCCACAAGGTGTGTGGGATATGCATGAGGTATGGGCAGCACCAGACACTCTTGGGTGGTGTGGGTGGGCAGCCAAGCACACCTGTGAGATAGGAACCATAGAATGGTATTGGGTTATGTATAGTCTTTTGCAGTTTTGCATGGAAGAAAAGTTTTTATTATCTAAGCAAGGTTTTTCAGGATAGCAATTTTAAATTTAGATGTCTAAATTCTACCTCAGTTCCACTTGGAAAGTCATGGTCCTAAGGGCTGGTAGAACAAACTGTGATATGAAATTGCAGCTTGAAACTACAATGAGCTTTGCAAATAGTTTTACCTTTTTTCAAGAGTAATGACTGTAGTTCTAGCACACACAAAAATGCTGTAATGTAACATTATTTTAAGAGTACCCATTTCCATAATGAGACTGAGACAGAGTTAAATTCATCAGCACCTATTCATTAGGAAAGAAAAATAAACAAACACAATACACCTTTAGCCCATTTAGTCTCAATTTCTCCTCTGTCTGCCACTTATGCAGCACTAAAGGGCTGATCCAATGCCTGTTAAAGTCAATGACAAAACTCCAACTGATTTTGAATAGAGAAAAACTGGATCCAGAAGTTCCTAGAGATTTCTTCTGCTTCGGTGAACAAATAAAGTGCACTTCAAGTGGAGTGCTGTGAGCACACAAGGCAGTGTTCAAACACTAACTGTTAAGCTTGTTAACATGTGTTACCCCTCTGACTGACAGCAACCAGCCATCCTCTGTGCAAGTTCGCAAATTTAAAATGGCAACAGAACAGAGTGCTTCTGAGTCCTGGGAAGCCATTTTGTCCTCTTTACTGTAGCGTTTCTTAATTATTCGCCTAAGTAAAAATCTCCCTCTAGTTATCCACTGAGACGAATATGTATCTGTCCCTCACTACTCCAATCAAAACACTTATGCATGCATTCAGCTATAAGGAATTTCCAGGGGGGACTATCCACATCATGCTAAAAAACAGCTATACAGATAAGATGTGGATGGTGGCTCAGATTCACACATATTGGAAATATTATTGTTAAAATGCATTTTTAAGAACAGGAATGTTTCATTTCAGAGCACACAGGCATACCAAAAGGAAAGCATTGGAAAATCCTGAGATTGTCCCCCGTCATCTTGTGCTGGAATTTTATTATAGTAGAAGTATTTAAAGGAACTAAGCTTTCTTTATCTCTTTTTTTTTTTTTTTTTTTTCCCTTCTATAATTATGTGGGATCCTTCCATTAGGCAAAGTAATCTAAACTCATGCTTGGAGTGTGTATAGAGTAGGATAACCAAGAAAACACGTACATTTAATACTTGAAACATTACAGTATACCATGGCAATATGAGGAGTACTGAGTGGAAGGGTAAAGCATCAGAAACTTCAACAGAAATTACAGGAAAACTTAGAGCTTAACATTGGGAAAAGAGATATGAAACAAATAACATGGAATGCCCGAAAGAAATTTCTCATGGTACTTCTGAAACCAAGCAACACTTACACTTCTATTGCCAGGAAATGGCATGCCAGCCCTAATGTCTAGAAGCACATCTACACACGTAGTCAGCCTGCATAACCCAAATGCCAGCAACAGAATGACTTTGTGAAATCCCTCCTGTAGAACAGGATCTTTCTCCACATCAGAGGAACTTGAAAAGTTCTGTATAACCTGCTTTTAGATACTCCAGGCAGTTTCCAGCACAGCTTTTCATTTGAAGAATATAATGCACCCTAAGAGGGAGGACAGCTGAAGTAGTCATCATGTAGCAGCTCAAAGGCAAAGATTAGAAAAGTAGGTCTGCTGGCTCCCTGCTCAACAGTGGAAATGAGGTCCATTCTTTGCCTTGTTAGTCTATAAACAATCACTGCAGCTGGCAAAACATAAGCTGGAGGAAACAGTGCCTGGGCAATAATGATCAAGAGGACAAAAAAAGTGCACCAAGATAAATTCTGCACTGAATCAATGCTGGCACTGTTCATCTGTGCCAGAGGAGGGAAGAGAAGGATTTCAGAACCACCTGCTGTATACCATCCAGAGGAGCCACTACTCAAAAAGCAAGGGTGAATCAGTATCAGCACACATCTTTATGAGAGAACACAGGTTCTTATTTTTGTTTTCAGGGAAATTCCTTGGATGGGTAAACCTGTGGAATTGGAAGCGTTACTGACAAAAATGTGAGCTGTGAAAGACAAGACAGAATTAAACAAGAGATTCTAGAAATAAATGTGCCATCAAAACTGCCACTATGACTAATTCAGCGTTATAAGTACATAACACAAAGCCTGTCTTTATTAGATCACTGAACTTGGCATTGTAAACCAGCAGGACTTTTAGTTACAACATAAAAAAAAACAGGGGGCATGCAATGAATTTGAAAAGCCAGTGTACAGTACCGGACTGATCTGTAGCAGAGGCATTGGCAATATTCCCTGATCAACAACTGAAGTCAGCAGAATAAACATTTGGTGCCTCTCAGCAGTTGTGCACAGCAACAGGTGGAGCAGGAAGGAAGAACAGGCTTTTAAACAATGCTCAAGATGGGCCATGCTGCACTCTATTTCTGGCTACAGCCCAGCAGGCATCTCTCCACTCAGTGCCATTTCCCATGGCACCGCTTCTGCATCAAAGTCCTTGTTCTTTCCGGTTCTCTCAGGTTTTGCTGACGATGCTTTGGAAGACACCACAGCAGAACACTGAATCCACCAGGGCCTTCTAGGAAACTTGTGAGACTATGAAGTTAGAGGTTGTTCAGCTGTTTGGTTGTTGAACAGATCAAATATAAAGGCAACATTTACCCCGTTTTTTCTGTGTCACTACTGTGGCTTTTTTGTTGGCTCATTTTCTGTGGGCTCTTTCTTTTTACCTTGAAATTTATAAAATAACTGGCATAATCAAATACCATAGATACTCAACTATCGAGCACACACAGCAGTTACACACATTAAAGCACAGAACACATTTCACAGTAAAATCTCAAGAGTTGTCTGGGCTTTTTAATCTCTCTTCTCATCACGTGGTACTGGGCAAAACTCAACAAATGCAACCTGAGATCCCAATCTAAGCTGCTCGAGTCAGCAACATTTGCTAGAAATCGATGTAAATTTTCTGGTCAGTCTTGCTCTCTGATGTACTAGCAATACTTTAAAAATCTTTGGGGGTTTAGGGGGATGGTTTGAAGGTTTGGGTGTTTGTTTGTTTTGGTTTTTTTTTTGTTTTTTTTTTTTTTTTTTTTTTTTACAAAGCTATTTAATGAGGGGAAAAAAAAAAGGAGGGGGGGTCATAATGATACTTTCCAACAGGCACTTGTGGTTTCGTTGCAGGCTGGTTTTAAGTCAATTTCCATTAAACTGAGCATTCTTATAGCAGTGTCCTTCAAACAAGACTTGGATGCCAAGTAACACTGGATGGCATAAAGGCTATGGAATTAAGTCGGCTTTGTATCTATGGGTTTGCTTTGTCTGCTAGCAACTGGTTATTTTTTAGGGGCAGAGACATCAAAGTTTCTGCTAGCTTGTTTGGTTTATCTCTGAAATCACTTTTAATTATTTGTACCTGCAATCCCCTATGGAATTCTGTCGTGGTTTCAGGTCAGCTCAGTCGGTAACAAAGCACCACGAAGCCGCTCACTCACCCCCCCACCCCCTCGCCTGGCTACGTTGGGATGAGGAGAAAATACAAAGGCAGGCTTGTGGGTCGAGACAAGGACTGGGAGGGATCACTCCCCACTTATGGTCACGGGCAAAAGACAGGCTCAACTTGGGGAAGAAACAAAATCAATTTAATTTACTACAAATCAAAACAAAAACAAAACACAAGGGAAACCAAACATCAGAACAACCCCCCCCCACCCCTCCCGCCTTCCCGGCTCAGTTCACTACCGATGCTGTCTACCTCCTCCCCCCGGCGGCGCAGGGGAACAGGGGATGGGGGTTGAGTCAGCTCGCCACACATCGTCGTTGCCGCTTCTTTCCTCAGGGGGAAGATTCCTCTCTCGTTCCCTGCTCCACCGTGGGGTCCCTCCCACAGGAGACAGTCCTTCACAAACTCCCCTGGCGTGGGTCCTTTCCACGGGCTGGTCTCCTGTCTCACACTGCTTCAGCGCAGTTTTTACCATCTCACACTGCTTCAGTGCGGTTTTTACCATGGGGTTACGGCCACCTTCGGGAGCCTCCGCTCCACCGTTCACCCCCATGGGCTGCAGGGCCATCAGCCTCCTCAGGCGCCTCCTCCTCCCCCTCCACTTCCATGATTCCAGTATCGGCAGCGATGTTCCTCTCACGTTTCCCAACCCCCACACTACCGGTTCCCCTTCTTAAATATGTTTTCCCAGAGGCGTTACCACCGTCACTCCCCGCCTAGAGGCGGGTCCGACATTTTGGCGCACGGGCCCGACATTTTGGGGCAGCGAATTCTTCCAGCAACTTCTTAAAGGGGCCACCTCTGCAGCCCCCCTCCCCTGCCACCAAGGAAAACCGTGCCACACAAACCCATAACAAATTCAAATACACAGTCTCCAGCTCACCCTCCAGTGTAGTGATCTCTGCTTCCAGTTCCATGTCCCCAGCTTCTCCACTGAGGTTTTCAACAGGACATAGCTATAGACACTAATTATCTGAGTGGAGCTTGCAGTATTGGGAAGTCTCAACTCTGAACTGTCCTTATGTTGCCTGCTAATGTATGGCTGACTAACAAAGCTGCTGATGAAACAGCTGCTATAACAGTAATCACTATTCATTTTTTAAAGTGTCTGTTAGCTCAAGAGTTTATGTACCGGCATTGTCATAGTAAAGCAGAACACATTTTTGCTGGCTTTGATTAATAATTAATTTCTAAGTTTTGTTTTATGAGCTCTGTGTGGCTTACCACTGGCAATACTGTACCTGCACTTTTTAGATGCATACAAATGGCTGACTGCAGTGTGCTGGCTGTGATAGCCGTGTATTAGGATGAACTGCACTCATGACTTCAGATCTCCAAAAGGGCTCTCACTCATTATATTCTTCCTGACTAGTAGTCTAATTTCTTCCCAGTTAACTCATGGGAAAGAGAAGCTGCATGCCTCTCAGAGAAGTGGTGCATGCTCTCTGCTCCAAGTGGGGAGCAGAGGGATTGCAGAAAGCTCCCTCATTTGCACTGGCATTTCTGCTAAACGAAGCAGTCTCTCACTCCCATCCTGAAGGCTGATGCCACTCGGACCTTGGCATGGAGCCTGAGTGACCACTGTGGCTGTTAGATAATATGCACAAGAGCAGCAAAATGGAATGAAAACAAAGGTTTCCGGAACTCATTTTCTCCTAGAGAAATGGACTCCCTGACCTCCGGGGGCCCACCATTGTAGTAACTTGGCAAAGGACATCAGTTACAACTGAGAACAAAACTTAATATGTTCAGCAGGCTCTCAACTTAAAAAAAAAACCACAAAAAAACAAACAAACAAACAAAAAAACCCAACAAACCCACAAACACCCAAAAACCAAAACCAACCCCCCCCCCACAAAAAAAAAAAAAAACAAAAAAACAAAAAAAAACCAGAAACACCAAACCAAACATCCAATTCTTTAGAACCCTGGCACTACAAAATACTTTCTAAATTTGTTTTCACTGTTAACAGCAGTTGAGTGTGATGACTTCTGAAAATGCTCAGCCACAGGCCTCTGAAAAGGCAACATTCTGCATGCCTTTTCATGAGAGAATCTCAGCTAGCTATTCAGCATGCATGCTAATTAATTAAGCCTCAGTATCACTACACAGAAACAAGATACAGGGATCACTCTCCCCTCCCTGGCAATGTTCCTGTCTGGGTAGAAAACAGCCACTGTTTAACAGTGCTCAACATGGCACACCTCTTCCTACAGCAAGGCTGGGATGTGAGGGGAGTCAGAGAAAACACAACTAGGATTTTCAAAAACGCTGGCTGTCAACACCTCCACTCATATGAAAAGGGCTCACAGCCATAGGTGTGTGCCATGTGGTATTTACATTCCTTCAAAGCCTGGTACTTACACGGCCTCCATGGCTCCCATATCTGGTTTTGTGAGCACAATATACTCTTCAAGCCTGTAGAGGTGTTTTTCACAGCTTGCTCTGGCTGAATAGTGCCTCATGCCTTAAAAGCATGTTTTCTAATGCTGGGGCAAATAGGAATCACATTCCCAGTGCCCTTGGCAGTGCAGGACTGTCAGGGCTCCAGGTCCATTTGCCCCTTTCCAAGAGTTCAGTTGACAGAGGTAAGGATCAGTTCCTCCACTGGTAAAGCTGTTGTGAAGTAGGCTAGAAGCAAGGACCTGCCCTGTTTCCCTTGGGAGCTGCTTGCAAGCTGAGTCTTTATGGTGGCCCCCATCTGTGCTCACCACAGCTGTGTAGCAGCTATGTCTGCTCCCAGGCTCTCTGAGACACTGGCTGGACTTCCCAGGCTTCCTGTGGACCTGCCTCCTCACCCCAGACTTGCTGGGCGATCCCTGGACTGTGTGCAACCCCAATTATTATCTCCAGGCCTGAACCTGACTGGCTGGTAAGCATCCTGGCTACTTGTCAGGGAGGTCTCCCCTCCTGCTGGCCTCATTACCCTACTCAGCTCCCAGCTCCCCTTCCTTTGCAGCCCTTGCTGCTTGCTCCCTGACAGGATCTGCCACCACACTGACCCAAGGAGGTGAGGCAGCACAGCACAACTCCTTCCTTGCACAGGTACCCAGGTTACCTTTTATAGGTTACGTATCTAGTGCATGCAACTGGAGACAGTACTGGTGAGCCATCAAGTTGCTCATCTATCCCAAAGTACAAATTCAGCTGTGTCTTGGCAAAGGTGCAAGCCACAAGGCAAAAACTAGGGTCATATTACTTTACAAACTTAACCATGTTTTCTAATAGAGGTTTTCTGATAAAACCAACACGACAGCCACAAACTGTTCAGCAGTGGGGTAGTCCAAAAAGATTTGGCAAGCACTGACTTACTTTTTTGGCTGCACTCATTTCTGGTTCTTGAAGTGCAGAGACATACATGTTCCTTGGTGATCCTCTGCCTTTCCTCCATTTAGGTAGGACTTTTCATCTAGAAGCATGGGCTTATGTCAAACAGATTGAAATAGTGCCCATTGTTTGCTGATTAGCTGTTTAGAGGCATAGAATATATTAGAACTGAAACACACTTTCCATGAAAGGAACCAGCAATCGTTTACAGACTTAAGTTCAACATTCATAGCATTAGGTTGGCTCCCTTCTGGGCTGAATTTCAGCTTATGATCTTAATAATTTAAAAGAAATAATTTTGTGGATGGTGCCATGACATTGATGCTTCAGTTTGCTGGTAGATATACTGGACTCGGAGGCTAGAAATATGTCACTCCTTTGGAGTTCTAGCCAAAACCTATCAGAATCCTGTGTAACAGTGAGCATTTTAAGGTATCCATGAATTAAACATTCAGTAGGTATTAATGGATCAATGTCATCTTAATCACCAATTTATCAGTAATTAGAAATTAAAATATGCAAAATAAATGGCATATAAAATAGAAGTGTAAGTGGTCATTCAGTGTAAAAAATGATATTAGAAACCTAGATAAAATTCTTTTTTTTTTATTTTTAGTAGTTTTCCCATGACTAATCAGATATTCCAAATTTCATTACCACTTCGCAATATGTATTCACATTATCCATGACATGGGCATCTTTAATATCGATAACGCATAATTGTATTTGCCATAGAATGATGGAACAAGATCACTTGGCCTATAATGACTGAACATGATTCCACTTCTGATGTCTTCTCTTTGCAGAACACTTATTATTAATAATGTATGACATTAGATTTTTGAGCTTGCCTAGCAAATGTCACAGCCAACACTCTGCTCAGTTAAGAATTCTTTGTGAGCCAAGCACCAGCCATGGGTAGAGACAAAAAACTGACCTAAGGGTACTTACATGGTTAAAATGAACCCCCTCCACCATCCTACACTGATAATTATGTCAAAAGGTGACCACACACACATTCAGGGGAAATTTTACTTTGTGGCAGCACACAGATTTCCTAACTTCTCACTAACCCCCACAGAAAACTTGTTCTAGGCCTTCTTACTCCTGCATGTAAGCACCACATCTATCCATTATCTAGAGGTGGTGTCATCTTCAACACAGGCCTTACCTCTTCCCTCCTAGTTGCCAACACCTGTTTGAGATTCAAATCATTCACCCCTTTCTCCTCTGGAACCCATGAATACTTCTTTATTTAATTCACCTGGAAACTTTTCTTTCCACATCTTGTGCATCAGGGAAGGTAAACTTCTGTAACTTTTCTCTAAAGTCTCTTAAAATTCCGTCACCGTTTTCCAAATTTCTCTGGAATTATTCCACTCAAGCAGCAAAAGTAAGAGCATCTGTTCTGCTTCATCACTTCTTCCAAACAACAAATAAACTGCAAGCAAATTTCCTATCCACAAACACCCTATTTCCAAGGTAGCATAAGAAGTGTTTTTAAGAGCATCATCTCACCTGCAGCAAAAACCTCACATCACTCTGTTGTCTAGGGCACATATGTAGACCTTATTAACTAGTGTATTTTGCTCAGTTCTCAAGTTGGGTTCTGATTGAAGATTTCTCTGGGTTTCCCAAAGACTCTTGCAACCTTGCCAATAGTTATTTGGAAGAATAATATCTAGTGGCATGTTTGACTCCTTAATGACCACCTGCAGAGGCACCTCTACAAATATGCAATATGGTAAAATGCAGTAGCTTTACATCACTATGCTAGTTGTGTTTCTCCTGGTTTCTTCTCATTCATCCTATGTTTTTTCTCACAGTGGCCATTGTAGACATAATTACACATCCACATTCTGCAAAGATAGTAACTTAAGCAATAAAAAATGCAATACACATTTTTCTCCCACACCTAATATCTTTCTGATTATGCAGAAAAGTCCCAACCCCATAACCACATCCATTCAAGCTTAATTATCCTTAAGCATGTAAACAGTCCTATTGTAATCAATCTGATTATTCACATGGTTTTAATTAACTACATAAGTGATTGCAAGATATGGGGCTTTGCATGTAAATCCTTCCCTCCACCTGTAAAAGTAGTGGAAATAGTACAACTGTTGAGCGTCACAACTACTACGTTTGTTTCAACTGTTTATACTGTAACCTATTAGGTCAGGAAATAAGTACATATACAGAAAAACCTATGTCAGGAAACCGATGAGACCTTGATCTACAGAGAGTGCTATTGTAATAGAAAACCTGTACTTTTTAGGGTTTGCTTTTTTAACATCATATCCTCAAAATACTGTGTTTTACAATACTTTTAGTTTAATAAACAAGACATTTTTCAGGGTTTTTGCTGTTGGGTTTATTGTTGTGGCCTTAAAACAGTTTTTCATTAATCACTGCTGTTGTTAACAGTCAATCTGTGGTGTTGTAGATGGTCCAGCAGTGGCATCCTAGTGGAGAGCTATCTTTTCTGTGCTTCAGTGGATTAAATACAATATAAAAAAAATAACACAATAGTATAAATCAAGTGCACTGCTATGTGTAATATCCCAGATCAAAAGAAACACTATGGAGTTAAAGGAGGTCCAGAGAAAATTGATTAGAATTATCATGAAAACTCACCTATAAGAATAGAAAACACAGCTTGTTTATCTTAGGAAAATTATTTAAGACAGGCTACAAATATGCATATGCACTTATAAATTAAGCAGTAGGAACTTCTGTCCTTTAGCGTAAGACAAAAGGATCAATCATTTAAATTGAAAGAGAGCAATTACAAAACAGAGAGAAATATTTTGTTAAAGGAAAACATTTTGTTGTGTTAGAGGAAAAGTTCTGCACCCTTACTCATTGAATAGTTAAACAGTGAAACTCATTGCTACAGGTTTTTGCTGGTACCAAGTATAGCTCTAAGGAAGAAATGGGTATTTACTGTGATAAAAATAACTGGAGCTAATTAAAAA
>VYZV01038522.1:46199-59203 GCA_013401275.1 Pandion haliaetus | reverse complement strand
TTTATTTTCAGCTGTGCTACCAGCCTGTATCTTTCTCTGTTAGCTCCAGCTTTCTGAAATAGCATCTCCACAGATCTCTTTCCCAAGGCTGAAATCAGTCCAATTATTTGCTTTCCAATAGGATTTTTAAAATTATTATTATTTTGTGACACAAATGACTTTGAGACAAAAAATTGCTAATGCTTTCTCTATGTCCTCCTGTCGCTGGGAGACAAACCCAGCCCAGCTGCCCTGTTTTAACCTTTCCTACATTGCATAGCACTACTCTCTGCTTGGTGAGGATGTCTTTGCTAATGATCTGTAGGATCACTGTTAGTTTATTGATACCTCTGAGATTTACAGAACTCATATTTTGATGTCTGCTCAGATTAACTTTGAGGTACATCTTTGCCAATGTACAGAGCTATATCTCTAACAATACAGAGGCACTGCCAGACTGTCAAATTATTATTATAGGGAGGAAAGTTTAAAGGTGTTTGAATTTTTTTATTCTGAAGGGTAGAAAAGTTATAGAGATGGCTTTATCGTTGTTGTCTATCATGTTAATGTATGCTACAACCTAAAAATGACTGAACTCCCAGCAAATCCTTTTCTTATTATTGTTTATTAAATAAAATAAAATAAATTGTGGAAAACAGTCTCTTCCTTCCATGGCATGGGAATCATCTCTATTAATGGACAAGTACACTTAAGGACATTTCTTCTGTATATTTAAACACAGAAAAGAAATAATGAGGCCATTCGTGAAGTGAGATGTCATGCTAAAAGCATTAGACAGCATTTCAGTTTGTATGTAGAGCATAAGCTTAGTCAATAATATCACCCATAGACACAAATTACATTATGTGACACCTGGACTCTTTAGATCTAGTTCAACCAATTACTCTGAAGAAGTGCACTGAGCCTTGCACACAGATTTCCAGTTTCAAGCTTTTGAAGGCTGGAGATGAACACATAAATGCACAGTTAAATCTTTCATGTTTCTTTCCAGAGTGCCTGTTTTAGATTAGCAAGTTGCTGAAGTAAACAAAGAAGTAATTTAAAATCACAGAAGCAGATTTCCAGCAGGTGCAACCTGACCAACTCCTATTAATTTAGATGCAATTTTATTTTGAGTATCACTTGCATAAGGAGTAAATACTTGAAGTCACTTACACTAATGTGGAATCAGAATAGGTCCAACAGGTACCACAGCCTTTAGAAGAGGGAATTACTGCTGAAGACATGCTCTCACAAGGTCCCAGTAGCTGCAGAAGTGACATGCACAGTTTGAGAGAGCCTGTCAAAGCCCATATTCTGTGTACATCTCACTCTCTGTCCTACCGTTTGCATTCAAATCCTTCTTTCTAAACCACTAAGTATCTCTACTCCTTTCATCATGGACTAGCATTGCTGATAAAATACATTCAGTGTTTGATTTTCTTTAAAAAGTACTTTCTACTCATGCCCTTTAGTGGAGAATCACAAGTCTTGCACTGAAACTTTAACTTATAGTTAAAGGCACTATCTGACAGATTCAAGTAAAATGGCCTGCCAAAAATTCAGAAAATACTGATTTTTCAACTTTCGAAAAACTTTTAAAAATTTGAGATGAGTTATATCACATTGAAATGACCCGATTGAACTGTTTTGTGATTTTCTGAATTTCAAGATGAGTACAATATGAAAAAGGGAAAAATATACTCAGTGAAACATTTATTTTGGGTATTAGTACAACATGTGCTGGGAACAATGGTGACATTTACCTGAAAGATCTGAACATGGCCTATGTAGGTGAAGGCCGGTGTTTAATTTTTTTTTACCTATTCTGCAAAATAACATTTTTACAAGTATTACTTAGCAGGCTCTCAAACTAACACTAATCAAGGCACAGCCACCATTAGCGTGCAAAAGGAAGAAGCAGCACGGTCTAAATAATGATGCTCAGACTGCAAGCCAGATTTGTAGTCTGTTCCTCTTCTGCAAGTACTATAATACATTTCAGTAATTATCCTAAACACTGCAGCCTCACTTAGATAAATTGAAATATTTTGAATAATCACCATGTGATACCACAGTGCTTTATTTTAAGATTGGGCCTGTTCCCAGTTCTTAGAATAATAATGCCTCATTGACAGATCACTTCGGATATGTCCACACTAGGAAGATGAACCAAGAGTCTGCAGTCACAGAGATTAAATATATGCACATTTGTCGTGATTCTTCAGCCCTACACTTATCCCTTGCTCACACATACCCTTCCTGTTTTGGTGACCATGATGCAATTACCTTATGTCAGTAGCTAAAGAGAATTCCAAAAGGGATTCCTGATGGAAAGGGACAAATGGATTTCCTGGGAATGTTCACCAAGTCTGTAGAAAACATTTATCATGTTAAGATGAAGGCTAGGGTAGAGCATCCTCCCATGTTTGGCATGACAGATTTCAAAGCAGTGTTCCAAGGTGCCTGAAATGGTTTCAGCAAAGCAATGGCTCCCATTTTTCCAGAGCATCCACTGCAAGGAAGCCTAATAGTTCGCAGAGTCACTGAATCAATGTTTGAAAGTCCATTCCCTTATGTTGCCAGGCTGTGTAGCTTTAGAGGGTGGCATTCATCAGGCAGAAGGCTTCTTCTGGCCTTGGAGCTGCAGACCATGAGGCCAAATTACTCTGGACTGCAGGGGCACATGCTTGATAAATCAGTGCCTTCTGCACAGCTAGAACTTTGCCTGCTTTATCACACCATGTGCAACCATTCCTCATATGCAACAAACTTCGATCCTGCCAACAGCTCTTCACTGATATGTTAGATTACTTTCAAGTTAATGGTGTATTTTTCTAGCCATAATGTCCACTTTATCTCTTTCGGGTGTAAACAAACCAGTGTCTGCTCTTTTACCTATTTAATCAAAGCAGTTTTTCCTTCTTTTCTTCCGAGTCTGGTTAAATTAACTGAAATGACCTGCAAGGTCGTTGGTATCTCCAGACTGGATCAGAGAATGTAGGCAGTGCACTACAATCTACTTTAATTCCATTACAGCCATGTCACTCCTAGGCCTTCGCTGTGATTAGACAATTAGATACCAATGGCTTTCTAATGGATTTACTACAAGGCATTAGCTGATGAAAATTCTGCTGTGTTAGCTGCTTGCCTTTTCGTTATAATGAGAATGAAACACTGTCACAGAAATCTGTTAATTTAATAGCTTTCATAACAATGTTAGGAGTGGTAGTGAAAGAAATTAAACATGAATTGCTGCTGAGGTTAACCTGCTGCATGAGATATCCTCATGGTTATTTCAAAATGAATTTTAGTTATTATGTAAACAAAGCTGACTGACCAAACTTTAAAATGAATGCACTTGATTTGTATCCGCAACTGGAATGCAGTGCTTAAGAAATGTGAGTGGCTGGATTTGCCACAGTACCTGAAGAATTAGTCAATAGTTTAGGAGTCATGGAAATAAAGGGGCAGTGTTTTGTTATGGACTCTGAAAATACTAGCTAGAGTTTAACTTATCAGGAGGATGTAAGGATTGGTGGCAGCTTACATCTGTGTGCAAGTCACTCCTCTTCTGTGACTACAGTCAGACTGAAGAAAGTAACAGCCAGGGTAGTGTGAACTTTCCTTAGGACTTTCATTGGGTTTGAGGGTAAATGTCACATGTCTCATCTGAAACATCAGAGAACTCCAGCAACTAACTTAAAAAATCAATCAGGCACTTTCCAAATTATTTAATTACCTGTAAAATATTTACTATAAAAAAAGGCTAACTATGATCTTGATTGCTGTGGTGTGTATCAGGGGACACACTGGCTCCGACTGGATAGTGGATGAAATCCTCCAAATGTGGTGGCTATTCAATGGCCTGTTTATAAAACCAGTGGGCAGATGTATATCACAGTAGAACCAGTACTCATTTTCACTCTTGTTGGCAGATGGAGAGGAGCCAAAGACTGAATATGCCTCTGAGATTTTATTACCTAATATATCCTCTTGCCTGATCCCTGCCAGGCAGCTGTAGACTCCCCGGATGGCTGATATGTGTGAGCTTGAATTGCTGTGGTCGTGACCGCAGACGTTTTGTGCATAAAGGCATTCTTTCATACTCTAATCCTGTCTCTTGAGTGTTCTTCACAGGCATTCAAAAGAAAAAGGATGATTTAATGTATATTAACATCTGAACCTAATTAGCTAAGCTAATGAGAAAGGTAAACAAATATGATGTCCATGAATTCACCCCTTCTCTGGATCTGTGAAGCTCTGAGATTTGATGAAACATCGAGCTTTTTCCCCATGACTTAAAAGTAACTGGTAACTGTGGGCAGATTATTTTAAACTGAGACATACTCACCCAAAGTGTTGTGCTATGTTTTGCAGATAGAAATGCATTGCTGTTTACCTTGCTGCAAGGGTGTTGCCAGCATACACTGCATTTAAAAATGGGCTTCTCTGGTGCCAGACTGGCCAGCAATATCAATTTACAGTTTTTAGGAAATTCTACCACTCCAGATTGGAGCTAATAATATATTTTTTTTAAATCTTTTTATCTCTAGCACATAAATTGCAGTTTACAACATCCCAACTCTTTGTTTTCATAACATAGAAATGCTATAATGTCAGCAGTTCAGTTGTATTTAAAAATATGTGTGTATACATATATTAGTGTATAAACATAGTGTCTTAAAATTAATATTAACGTATAATCTAAATGTCAAATGAAATTAAACAGGGTGATACTTTTGAAATGAAATGTTTTGGCATTATCAGAATGAAACAAGAAAGATGAACTGATTCATTTTGACACTTTCCTGTGGAAAATTTCTTCATAATTGAAATGTTCCTGTAGAACAACCGGATTTCAACAAAACTGCATTTTTGGAGTTGAACAGTGTTCTGCTGAAACATTTTTGAGCAGCTGTAGGTGGAGCCTACCTGCGGGTGTCTGCATTTGTAAACCTACCTTTCAGTGAGATGAAGGCTAGCAGGCGTGTTAAATCCACCATTCACTTTGGAAACTGGCCATGAATTATGCAACTTCATCTGAAGCCAGAGTCACACTGCGACAAGACAGGGTCAAACCACAGCATGAAGTATTTTGATATGTGCCCTCCACTAATGAGTTTCCTGCACAGAACTAGCACAAACATGCCTCCACACAGAATGATATCAGTATTGGGAATTTTTCCTCCAGGAATTATTTGTGCATCAGATGTGCCCGGACACATCATCCACATGGAGAATTTGGGCATTACCTAACAGCTTTACTAGAACATTTAACTGGTAAAAAACCCCATGAAAGACCTTCATTTCATGATTTATTACCAATGTAGTTTCATAATATTGATGATCACTGATGGTGGCTCTTATTGCAGGCACTTTGTAGTGCAACAGAAAAGGATGCTATTATCAGAATACAAACCCCTAAAATACGAAAGACATTGCAGGGGTACATTTATGGCCTAACCCTGGCAAAAAATCACACTGTTAAGCTACAAATGCAAGCATGAACAGTGTACGTGGATCAAACAAAAAAAACCCTGTGAGGGGGTGGCTGGACAAAACCGGGATGGGACGTGCACCCGGCTGGCAGCGGGGCAGTGCAGGGCTCGATGCTGGAGTCCTGGGTATGGGCCCTTGTGGGTCTGCAAGTTGGAGAACCCGTGCTGCCTGACAAGGGAGGGTGCTTGTGGGGCAAGCTGCTCATCAGAGGGTGTGCGTGTGTGTGGGTGCATGTGTGTGTGACCAGTACTGCCTGGGATTAGCTAAAGAAGGGTGTTTAGAAATTCGTAAGTACTTATTAACGGTTTGTAACCACCTAGCATTGTGGTTTATCTGCTGTATTACATTGATCCTGAATGTACACTTTACTGATTGCTTGTTAAGTACATGTCATTAATAATTCAAAAACTGCTTTGGTTTAAATTACATGAACAGTTTTTGCCCATAACATATATAAACGGGATAGTTCAAAACTAGGCAGCGGCTTTACGACACAATTTAAAATTTCCTGTAGTTTCATTCATCCTTAAAACCACCAATCATCGATGCAGCTCTTCTGTTTAACTGTATTACTGTGTGGTTTTATTGCTGAACAACTTATTCCTTGACTAGAGTCTAAGAGTTATATTCTGGAGCTTACACGTATCGTTCCCCTACCCATTTAAATCAGAAAAATGTGGTTTAAAGTCACATTTTATTTATAGTGGACTCTGACAGAAACAAACCCTTCCTTTTGCTTAAACAATAGTTTAATATACACACTGGTTTTTTTTCCTGACTTTTAAGTTTTTTATTTTTATTGCATATAGGTATTCTCTGCATTCACTATCCAAGCTTCCTGTCCATGCACCATTTAAAAAAAAGAGACAAAAGAGGTTTTTTTTTTAATCAATTGGTAAGTCTTGATATCAGGTTTCATTTTGTTATTTTTGCATCTTGACAGGGATTATCAAAACTCTCCTAGTAAGAATTAATATTTGTACACTCAGTGCGGCATAACAAGATATGAAGTTCACATGGACAGTATAAAACTCAAAGATTCATTTAATTTTTTATACTTTAATTTCTTGTTTTGGAGATGAAAAAGCCCCAACTGAAGACAAGACAACATCAATTTATTATTTATGGCATTTCATGGTCAAATAAATGCCCTCTAGCTTTCCACACTATTCACCAACAACTGCCAACATCGAAAATAATGTAACAATCAGGGTGAATCAAATCCTATGAATAAATAATGAAATATATTTTCCTTTTTAAATTCAGTGTCACTGTAAAACGGAAACAACAACAACAACAAAACCCAGCAGCAATTTCTCTAAAGAGTAATAATAAAAATATTTAGATTGAGGAGGGGAAAAAACACATCACGAAGCATTGTCAGCTCAATGGGACTTCTAAAAGACCTCGAATGGATGGGAATTTAGAATTATTCTGTGCACTAATAAAGCAATGAGTGATTATAGAATTTATTTGTGTTTTCACAGAGATGCACAAGGAAAATGCCAGATAGAGTGAGTCGGCAATGGCACTCATTTGGCTGTGGATGTTCATAACAGTATGAATCTTTATAATGGTGTGCAAATCAGGAATGTTATGGGTTTGTGTGGCGCAGTTTTCCTTGGTGGCAGGGGAGGGGGCTGCAGAGATGGCTTCTTTAAGAAGCTGCTAGAAGGTCCCTGGCGCCAAAATGTCGGACTTGCCTCTGGGAGGGGAGTGACGGTGGTAGCGCCTCTGGGAGAACAGATTTAAGAAGGGGAACTGGCAGTGTGGGGGTTGGAAAACCTGAGAGGAACATCTCTGCCGATACTGGAGTCAGTGAAGAAGGAGGGGGAGGAGGGGCGCCTGAGGAGGCTGATGGCCCTGCAGCCCGTGGTGAGGTGGCAGCCTGTCCCCCTGCAGCCCAGGGAGGTGAACGGTGGAGCGGAGGCTCCCGAAGATGGCCGTGCCTCCATGGTAAAAACCGTGCTGAAGCAGCGTGTAACTGGAGAGCAGCCCGCGGAAAGGACCCGTGCCAGGGAAGTTTGTGAGGAACTGCAGCCTGCGGAAAGGAACCACGTTGGAGAAGTTGGTGAAGGACTGTCTCCCGTGGGAGGGACCCCACGGTGGAGCAGGGGATGAGTGAGGAATATTCCCCCTGAGGAAAGGAGCGGCAGAGACGATGTGTGGCGAGCTGGCCCCTGTTCCCCATCCCCTGTTCCCCTGCACCGCCGGGGAGAGGAGGTAGAAAGCACCGGGAATGGAGCTGAGCCAGGAAGGTGGGAGGGGTGGGGGGAGGTGTTCTGAGGTTGGGTTTCTCTTCCTAATACCCTTGTGTTTTGTTTCTGTTTTGATTTGTAGTAAATTCAATTGATTTTGTTTCTTCCCCAAGTTGAGCCTGTCTTTTGCCCGTGACCATAAGTGGGGAGTGATCCCTCCCAGTCCTTGTCTCGACCCACGAACCTGCCTTTGGATTTTCTCCTCATCCCAACGTGGCCAGGCGTGGGGGTGAGGGGTGAGTGAGCGGCTTCGTGGTGCTTTGTTACCAGCTGGGCTGAAACCGAAACCACGACAAGGAACTACACTTTGTTGATATACTTTAAGTTGGAAACATCTGTGAAGGCTGCTGATGGATGTGTAAGTACTTTTTCCACGGACAACCATAGAAACAGGGTGCTGTGAGTAGAAAAGACACACTGGGGGAAAAAGAAATGGACTGTTGATACAACTTTTTTTCCTTTGTCTTGCCAATGGCCAGGAGAACAATATGGTATAACGTTCAGTGCAATATTTGTAGATAGAATGAAACTCCTGTAGGTTTGTAATAACATGTATTTCTGCCAATAGACAGTAAACAATTGCTAGATGATTCAACTACAGAAGAAATGTCAAAGTTGTTTAAGCCTTTCTTGTCAACTAGCTTTAGTGGTATTGTGCCTACTTTTCCAAAGTCCTTCAAAAAGTTCCCACTGATTTTCAGATTCTACAGCACAGGTCAATTACCCTATCACTCCTTAAAGTAAAATAAACCTTTCTCTGTAAAGCCATGGAAATGCATATGAAATACAGTTTTCAGGTGTGTCTACAGTTGTTTCAAGCCTGTTCATATTCATTTAAATATTGTTTTTCTAAAGTGACAGAGAAAGAAGGAATTAAAACCATCTGAAGCTTTTTGCACAGATAAGACAGGAAGTGCTCAGAAAAATGTAGTAAGAACAGCTATGGATGGTTCAGAAAGCTTTTCAGTTCCAAATCATAAAAAAATTTAAAAAAATCTCAACAGCTAGTTAATAAGGAACACGAATGAAAAAGCTTTTTGAAGCTTTTTAAAATTGATTGTTTCAATAGTTTCAACTTTTCAAAATGTCTTTTTTTATATTTAAAAAAATATAACAGATTTTGAAGTGATGCATATTTCTGAGCTGAAACTAGTTCATATGAATGTTTCAAATCAGAATATATCTGTGAATTTGAAAGCTGCATTCTTTAAAATCAGAGTTTTATGGAGCCGCCTCTTTTGATGGAAAACTCATGATTTTGCTGAACTAGGACTACCATTCTGGCAATGTAGAATTTGTTTATAGCAGTTGTGATTTTTTTGTTCTGAATATACAGTCACTGAGAGTGTATAGATCAGCTGTCCTCCATATCACATGCTAGTTATTGAGGTCTTTGGGAATAAGATTTGAGTCCTGAGAATAACTTCTTTGAGTTAGTAGAGGGATAAACTGGATGTAAATGAGGGTTTATGACTGCAGTCTTTGTGTAGGGAGATGCGATGTTCAAATTAGGACAACAGCCCATGCCTTTATTTGGTGGGGAATCGATTGGATGTATACTAAGAAGGTGAAAGAGAAAGAAATAAGGAGTATGGGGTTTGGTATAAGCAAGTACAAGACAGATTTTGCTAAATTATGATAAATATCCTTTCTGCTTTTTTTTTTTAATTTTCTTGCAAAGTTAAACATTAACAAATGTGCATTAAATCCCAAAAGTATAATGTTGTTTCTCCTAACGATATTGGGATTTGATATTAAATACTAGAAGACTTAGTTTAAAATTGTGTTAGTGCAGATAAGTAGCTTTAAAGAAAATTTACAAAGATAGAAGAACAAGCCTTTGATGAGGTGCCACTGGGGAGTCCCAAATTCCATGGAGAAGGGGTTAGATTCTGAACACCATAGGAACAGCTCCAGCTGCTAGCAACAATGGTTAAAAGAAAGCACAGTCCCGGCCAGTTATCCTTTCATTTAGCGTACAGCAGTGAGAAAAGCAAATAAATGCCTTAGTGCATTATGTGCTGTGAAAAACTATCAAATGTCTTAATGAAATCTTTGCAGAACTGTGTTACTAGAAATCTTGGATCCTTAAAAGACAAGTATAATAAAAAAAGAAAAAGAAAAAAAAAAGAATTATTTGATGCAAGGTTAAAAGTCAGTGATACCTTCTAATGACATCAGGTATGAAGGTACAGGAAGTATTATGTAATATAACTTTGGGAATTGCTAAAACCTCAGGGAACTGGTGAAATGCTTATCAATGAAAGAAGAAACTTCCATCAATTAATGGAATACTACTGCAAAACAATTTTATTTTGTTTTGGTATTGGCAGCATTGCATCATGAAGAAATGGAGAAATTACCTCTAAAATATATACTAAAGATGAGATGTGAACCTTCTGAAAAGAAGATAAATGAATTTATGGTTCTCTGATACAGCAGCTTTGAATTAGTCTATGTATACACTGACAGTTAAATTTTGTGCCATTTGAACAAAAGTTAATGAAATTACATTGCGTGATTCTTATGTACCCCTATATATTCTTACAATAAATTGCACATTTCTAGTAAGTAATTGGAAGGGGTTATTCACAGGTTGAATGCAGCTGATAATTTTCTAACATCTGCCATCTGCTATAGTAGCCCTTAAAATGGTATCCAGCTATTGTACTGAAAACTAAAGACGAAGGAAGCTGATGACACAGCCCAAGAAAATTCCAAGCTTAGCAGTTCTGTGAAAGACAGGAGAACTCAACTAAAAATGCAGCAAGCATAAATACACTCATCCAGGCAGCCAGGTAGAGCAGTGATCAAACTATTCTTGGAAGATCCACATAAATAGATTCCCCTTAACCTTTTAATCTGACTTTGTAATGTAAGGCTGAAAGTAGCACCAGGAATCCTGTGGCAAGGTAGTCAATGCACAGAGTGTCCCTAATTGAGTAGCTCCTTGTGGAATATCTTTTTGCCAGGTTTCATAAAGGCACTTGCAGTGTGACTGCTGGTCATATGAGCTCCTTACAAAATGTCACATGGTAGGCAGATTTTGAAGTTAAGAAAAACAGAACTACAATCCTTTCATATAAATACTGTCTGCAAAAGACTAGGTGCAAGGAACAATGAATTAATCACAAAACTTACATGTTCACGACATGTCTTTCATTGAACGATAGGTCCATTTGAACAAAAGTTAATGGAATAACACTATGATTCTCATGACCTTTTCTTAACCTTTCGAAGCCTCCATTACCAACTCTCTTAAATGGTACTAGCATCAGGTAGAGTTGTTAAACGTTGTTGGCCAGACGTTTAACTTCTACTTTTCCTTTTTTGTATGCTAGTCCTGAAATGGGAGATGCTTTATTGCATACTCTTTTGTTGTTGTTGTTGTTGTTTTGTTTTGTTATACGGGTAGCCTGGGTAATGCTTTAAAACCATAGTTTATGCCAGAGATGTTCCAAAGAGAAAGGGATAGCTCTAAGGCACTGTGCAAATAAAAATATAATCTTAGGTTTACGATATGGGAAGTAAGTTTTCATTTTGTGGTTACTCTATACTTTGAAATGGCCATGGACAATAATTTCACTGTTACCTACTTTAGTTTCCCAGCTATGAAAGGAAATTAACAAGTTTTTTCTAAAATTATATTTTGCTTTTGTTGCTTGGTTGTTTAAACTAGATAGTTAACCCTTGTCAAGCCATATAACATTTTTTGTATTTTTTGAAAATAAATAGAAACTGATTTTGTTTTGTATTTTGCCACCAAAACATTGAATATATAGTAGGCAAATAACCCTAATCTATCCCTTTTCTGCTTAATGAGCAGGAAAAATTACAGGGACTTGAGAAATTGTACATTCTTCAAGGTGTTGGTACCACAGGAGAGAGCTGCTACTGATGCATTTCTCCCAGAAAATTTTTACTCATAGGGAGCAAAATGTGCATGGGAGGAATGTATCAGGGATGGGAATAGTCGCAGCCTTTTTAACCAAATCACAGTGAGAGCAGGAGAAGGGAGAACAGAAGCAACCCAGACACCCCCTCCACACCCCCCAAGAGAGTAAATTAAAAACATGTAAATTAATTTTAAAATAACACAGTTGATCTTGTACATTTGTGTTTAAAAAGCTGTGTTAGAAAGCAACAGATAACAATGATTAAAAAAAAGGTGATTTGTTGAGCAGAAAGGTTTAGTAGGGTTAACTTTCACCCGGAAAACTGCTCTAACTTTGCTGTATGCGATTTATTCTGGTCATTGGCAGGGCTCTTTACAATCATTGAAGTTCCTACAGACTTAAACTGGTTTCATTATTAAATTCTCATCATTAATCAATCCTGGGCTGGGCTTTAAAGAACTTAAAAAAACAGTCAAGATATTTATTCCAAAACTATTAAATGTTGAACATGTCACACTTGTTTTCTACATACATATGAAATCTTCAAGCATGATTCAGACAATGAGGCTCTGATTACTTAGCAGCTGCATTTGAACAATATTCTGTTCTTCTGTATTATACCCTGATGCCCTATTTTTAATAAACAATGCTGATTAGAATAAAAATAAAATATATGGTCCAGATTCTGCTTCCTTTTGAATCATGGCATATTCTTGATCATGGCAGAGTAGTTATGGTTTTACACCAGTATAAAGGAGATGAGAGCTGACTTACATATCTACAGCATCTGCTCCTAAGACTCTGTGCACCCAGAGGGCCTTTGTTCGTATTGGTCACTGCCAATTTGCCAGATTTGGAAACACTGAATGTTTATGGAGCTGTTCTTTCCCTCTTTCCTCTCTTCATTTCTTCCTCTCTTTTCCTTCCTTCCTTCCTTCCTTCCTCTCTTCCTTCCTTCCTCTCTTCCTTCCATTTTCTTTCTTTTTCTTCCCTCCCCCCCTCCCTCATTCCCTTCCCTTCCCTTCTGTCGTGGTTTCGGTTTCAGCCCAGCCGGTAACAAAGCACCACGAAGCCGCTCACTCACCCCCCACCCCTGCGCCTGGCCACGTTGGGATGAGGAGAAAATCCAAAGGCAGGTTCGTGGGTCGAGACAAGGACTGGGAGGGATCACTCCCCACTTATGGTCACGGGCAAAAGACAGGCTCAACTTGGGGAAGAAACAAAATCAATTTAATTTACTACAAATCAAAACAGAAACAAAACACAAGGGTATTAGGAAGAGAAACCCAACCTCAGAACACCTCCCCCCACCCCTCCCACCTTCCCGGCTCAGCTCCATTCCTGGTTCTTTCTACCTCTTCCCCCCGGC
>VYZV01038522.1:35246-45820 GCA_013401275.1 Pandion haliaetus | reverse complement strand
GGGTCCGACTTTTTTGGAGTCAGGGAAGCTTCTAGCAGCTTCTTACAGGAGCCACCTCTGCAGCCCCCTCCCCCACTACCAAAGAAACCGCACCACACAAACCCATAACACCTTCCCTTCCCTAAGATAGTTCTTCATTGTTCCACACCTTCATATAATACAGCTAACAAGTTTCTGGGTTATTACCACATCCCACATTGAAACAATCGTGACATGATCATTTAAAATTATCTTTTCTCTGCAGCATTATGTATTTGTGACCGCAGTGGTTCTTTTCAAACTTGTAGTATTTTGTATTTAATGTCTACAGTAGTCCATTATAGTTAGTTTCCAGACATGTATAAATAATTTAAAAAAAGGCTTTTAAACGTTAATTGGGTTTTTCTACCAATATTATGCTACAGTAAAATCTGCCATATTTAGTAAGTGTTAAGTTCATGATATCAAACATATTTGGTGCAGTGCTCCTAATTAAATATCTTGAGAAACACAAACCCAAAATATAGCCTTAGAAGTATGTCTCCTCCTGTTATAACAACATGGCTAGTTTCAGCATTATGTATTGCTTACAAAAATTATGATAGCTTGCAATTGTTGTGGAATGTCACATATTAAAGCCCTGGACTAGACTTATGTATTGTATGAACGATGACCCTCTGCCTTCAAGTGCCCTAATACCAGAGAGAGTTCACCAGGATGGACTTTTTTCCATTGAAAGAGATATTTTCAGTGAGAAACTGGGTGGCTGAATGAGATCCATCTCTCCATGTTGCTAATGTTAGGAAAGATCTTCCATGGATGAATCCATAGCAGATGGCTAATACTAGAGGAAGTGACTAATGTTAAAGTTAGTTCTTCCTGCTGGTTCTTATGGTAATATTTGTAATATACTACCACTTTTCTTCAGTTTTCTCTCCTTTTCAACAGGCATTCTTCATCTTCTTAAGTGTTTATGCTAATCATCTCATAATGTACAATCACTCCAGTCTAGCAATTATCAAACTACAAAATGTTGCTTTACAGCAAACTGTACACAGATAATGTAGAAACGATTAATATCTCTAGTATTGTTCATTTGTTGCTATGGAAATACTGTTCCTCTACAGAGCTATTAGTAAACACTGTATTAGTGATGCAGCCAATGACAGAGAAAACCTTGGCAAGCACTGTGGTAAAATTAAGATGTATATTGTTAGAGATCTACAGTTTCAGCATAAACACATAGAAACATATTTCTTCCCCATGCCTTTGTATGCTAAAACCATCTATTTTAAGAGCAGCCTATATGGACAGAAACTTTACAGGTCAGTCATTGGAATACTGTATACAAGTGCATTTCAAATCAAGAGACATTGGCCAAAAAATAAGAAACCTTTGCATTTTTGTTGTAAGTAGAAGTGTATCTGCCCTACTAGATATACCTGTGGTTTTTGTGTTACTTTTTTCCCAGAGTTAACGTTCTTCTGCTTTCCTGTTATATAGAACAGCCTTTCTGTATTTATCATTAGGTTTTCTTTTCCATGTATATAACCAAATGATTAGGAGGGAAAGAGAGATCTGGAATATTTTAAATAGTTCCTCTAATGTTCCACTGTGAGCACATTTTTAACTGTTCTGATGTCTGAATTTTCCATGCTTAATGTGCTGAACAGCCAAATTATTTTTTCCTCTCTAAAAACTGTTAGTGTCAGTGAAGCTATGTACAAATTTTCAGTGTAAATATAACTTCTTGTCTTCATTTTCAAAGTCTTTTATGACCTAGTGCTACCATATTTACTCATCTCATATAAATGTAGGGAAACCAATGTTTAGCCCATTCTGCGAGCTTCAGTCCAACAGGGTTATCAAATACATATCTATATACATTTTCCCTGAATATCACCATCATAAACATTAACAAATCTACTTCATTGTTCTCCTTCAATTCTCCTGCAGGACACTTTTGCAGAGATGCCCCCCAAAAAATTCAGCATACATTGTGGTATTGACTGGGGTGACCACTGCTTATCACGGTCCTCTGAGCATTTCATGTTTTTCTCTGCATCATGTTGTCTCTTTTTCATGTTTCAAATTTGTCCACAAAGCACAGCCATCTAAAGTACCTGAAGCAACCTGGCTGAGAGTAAATAGAGATCAGCATGGGCTACTTTATTCACGGAACTGTATTAGCTTCACAAATACTTACTGATTATAAATTCTTCATGCCATTTTTTTCTGGGTTATTTTGTGTTCTCTGGCTTAGAGAAGCCATGGTCTCTGACTGCCTCTATAAACAACATCAATAGCAATACTGTTAATATATAATGATAAATTGATATGTATTTTAGAGAGGGAAAGTTCTACTGTCTTCTGTAATTATAAAAATACTACGATTCAAAATAATGTGATTACTACTTCTTATCAATCCTTTACTTCATTAGTAACTAGAATGGAGGATAAATTATTTGAAGATTCAACTTTCTTGAATCACATGGTGTTATGCATGTGGCGCCCTTGGACTCTGGTCATGGGGAAAATAAGTAGAGGTTGGCTTAGGCTTTGGAAACAAGATCTGTATTCTATGCTGTGGAGGAGACATCTTTCAAATCACATTAATTTATTCCCTTTATTTCCAAAATTTAACTTAACAGACTGAGGATAACACATCAATACAATTCAGTGATCCTTCATGCAAACACCCACAGTAGATATGCTGAAAAAGAAAACCTGAAATGCTTGTGCAAACTTCATGAAGTTCAACAAGGCCAAGTGCAAGATGTTGCACCTGGATCAAGACACTCACCATTATCAATACAGGCTGAGGGAAGAATGGATTGAGAGCAGCCCTGTGGAGAAGGACTTGGGGATACTGGTGGACAAAAAAAATTGGTCACGAGCTGGCAATGTCTTCTCACAGCCCAGAGAGCCAACTGTATCCTGGGCTGCATCAAAAGAAGCCACCAGCAGGTCAAGGGAGGTGATTCTGCCCCTCTGCTCTGCTCTCATGACACCCCCTCTGGAGTACTGCCTGCAGCTCTGGGGTTTCCAGTACAAGACGTGGATGTGTTAGAGTGGGTCCAGAGGAGGGCCATGAAAATGGTCAGAGGGCTGGAACACCTGTCCTATAAAGAAAGATTGAAGAAAGTTGGAGTTGTTCAGTCTGGAGAAGAAAAGGCTCTGGGGAGAACTTACTGATGCCTCCCAGTATATAATGGGGGCTTATAAAAAAGGTGGAGACAGGCTTTTTACCAAAGCCTGTAGTGACAAAACAAGGGACTATGGCTTTAAACTGAAAGAGGGGTAGATTTAGATTGGACATAAAGAAGAAATTTATTTGTGGTGAGGGTGGTGATGCACAGGAACAGGTTGCCCAGAGAAGTTGTGGATGCCCCATCCCTGGAAGTGTTCAAGGCCAGGTTGGATGGGGCTTTGAGTGACCTGGTCTAGTGGAAGATATCCCTGCCTGTGGCAGAGAGGTTAGAACTAGATGTTCTTTAAAGGTCCTTTCCAACTCAAACCAATCTATGATTCTATAATTTGGGGGGATGATTGAATGAGTAGGTGGGTGGTGGCGTACAAAATCCGTGTTTGTATGAATGAACCACTGCAACACAGAACTCTAATAGATATTCAAAATTATTTTTATATGTATGATTCCAGGCACATGCTTTTAAGTGTGGCATAATATAAAATGCTCACTGCTACACTGACCTGGAAGAGCTCCATAAAATCACTTAATGGTCTACATCACAGCTTCAAATGATTCAGTTCATCACAATTAATGAAGGGTGGTAGATCTGGAAAAGATTTCATATTGGATGTGGTCATAGTCATTTGTTCTGTTCACTAAATCATTATGTTATCTCACTGGCACGAATCTTTCAATTTTAACATA
Source organism: Pandion haliaetus (assembly GCA_013401275.1). Taxonomy (NCBI): domain Eukaryota; kingdom Metazoa; phylum Chordata; class Aves; order Accipitriformes; family Pandionidae; genus Pandion; species Pandion haliaetus. Next base: position 41,946 of record VYZV01038522.1, on the reverse strand, counting down.
TTAATTTAAAGCCACCTCATTTAGAATTTGTTTTGATAACCTTTGTTGGATACAATATCCAAAATAGTTCACTCTGAGGAATAATCTATAATTTAAAAAGGCATAAAAATACTCTGTTCCAGTTGCCAAATTACACTATTTTAAAATGTTACATAAAGCATAAACAGCTTTGATGAATCCATTTAGTCATTCCTATTGTATAATGATGTTGACATTTCATTAATTTCAAGATTGCTGTCGATCTCGGGGAGAGAAGTCTACTAACTTTTAAAGACTTTACTTAGTAAAATCCAAGAAAACAGAAAGGAGTCTTCCTAGCCCCAGTGTTATAAAGAAATATCTTCATGCAAGGTGCTTTTCTGTAATCGACATTAATGCAAGACAAACTATGCAGATTCCTGTGGGAACCTGGTACACATTTCATTTGGCTAAATCATTATGGAAATTTTGACCATTGGCTCTTAATTAGATATTCTCATTTGCATGATGGAAGTTCATGATTTTGGCTAGATACCATTCATAGCTCTGCTTTGCTTAAATTGCTTTGTATGAAAAGTTATATTGCACTACAATAAACAGGGAAAAAAACAAAACCTTGTTAAAGGCTGAAGATAACTTGGCACTTATGTTGCATATTTAACATGCAAAAAAGACTTTCTTAGGGCTAAAGCAATTGTAGCTAGAGGCAGTAGTAGCAGCTGCCACTATGTTCAGCTGAATTAAAATCTTTCTATGGGCTAAGAAAATCCACTGCTAGTCCTACCAGCTAAGATATTGAAATAATCTCATGGTTGATGAGATAATGGCAGTTGTGACCAGCCTGGGGCTTTAAGGCAAGAAGAATTGAAAGACAAAGGATCTTTTGTAACAATGCACTTTTCAACTCTGATAACTAAGAAAGAGAGTGTCCAAATGATCACAGACATTGCAAAAATTAGAGCCATGTCTCATTTCATTAAAACAAAACAAACCAAATAATCGTAGTATAATCTTGTTATGATCTTGTCAGTGCTCAATGAAAAACCCATGTACACTGCAAGGGAAGATCAGATGACTTCAAATCCAAATCTAAAGAGAAAAATTAACTATTTCTTGCAAAAAAAAAATCTTAATCCAAAACTGGAGGATGGTAATCTGGATGTGTTAGACTGAATACAGGTTACAAGTATTATCAGTGCTGAGGTAACTGGTCTCTGACCTTAGCCTGGAACTAACTGTGAAGCCTGGTTGAATATTGCTATATATAATGAGAAAATACATCATATCATTGACTTAATCAAAATATGATAATTAATCATTGCTGTATCTGCCTTTGGGAATAAAATTTTTCTAAATGCTAATTAGGCTACAATAGTAACAAGTGAGCTTTTTAATCTCCTTTACCTCTTTATTAGCTGATGAGCTAAGTACGTCAAGAGAACCTCAGCTTGTACCCTCATCATTTTGACTCCTTGCATTGTGCCCAAGTATCATACAACTGGGTCTCTTTCTTGAAAAGTATCTGTTGAGCCCAGTGCTCTGTAAAGAGCACAAATGACAAATGAATACAGAAGCCAAAACCAGAATTAATATTCTGCCTGAAAAACATTCCAAAATTACATAATATATGTTTTTAATTCCTTTTAAGGCTCAGGTGAAATAATTCATTTCAGGTTACAAATCTGATAAATTCTTGCAACTCATTTTTTACTGTTGAAATAATTTTAATAATCATTACTTAAAGCACTCAGTTTACTTCAGACCAGCCTTGTTATCATGAAGCAGTTAGAAAAAAAAAAAAAGAAAAAAAAGAAGACAGGAAATGGGAACTGGCTGAGGGGGTTCCATAAAGCCTAGACTATACAGTAGTTTAACAAAGTGGGGACAAGGGAGGAAAGAANAAATTGTGAATTTTCTGTATTTTTTTTTAAAGCAATTGAAAAATACTTTCTAGGAAAAAAAATTCAGAAAGTAGCTCTAAGAAAATACCAGACTACATATATGGTTTCAGTCATTAAGATGAACAGGCTGTCAGTTCTTTTTCTTTTTTTTTTTTAGAACAGCTCTCAAGACATTGTTAAAAGCAGAACTAAAACTCATGTTTCTAGACAGATGGGGTTTGCAAAGAGCTAGAAGCTGTACAGATCCAAATATGAATCCTGTTTTCTACCTTCAAATCTCCAGGTTGCTGAGGTGTAAATTCCAGGCATTTCTTTCCGAGCTGCAAGATTTTTCTTCTCCATCTCCCCAAATCTCCAGGTCTGGCTATGTGACAGAAAGTTTCAGAAGCTCTTTCACCCTGTCATATTCAAGATCAGTCATTTCACAGTACCAGCAGGCCCTTTTCTAACACAGAACTAAAAGTGTTAGTAACACTTGCTTTTGCTGGAATCACTTGTGGGCTGGTGGATAAGATGAAGAAGTGTGTGTATAACAAGATGTGTTCCTTTTCGAGATAGAGTTGTCATTTAGAAAAATGTGAAAACTAAATATGAATAAAAATAAGACTTCTTCATATACATACATGCATATATTTATGCACACATATAAATACCTTTGTATATATATGTGTGTGTGTATATATAAAGATAGTCTTGTGTGTGATGCCTGTGTATGTTTTTGTAAATAAAGCCCCAAAATGGAATGAAAGGAACATTGCAAAGCTATGCAACAGGCAACAAATATCTCTTCCTTTCTCTGGTATTTACAGTAATACCATTAATCATAAATTCTTTCCGTATTCATGGGGTTGTAATATGTAATCCCTTAGGATTTCTGTTGTAATTTAGCATTAATTAATTTCCACCTACAATAAAGCATTACTGAAACTTGAATAATGTAGTGCTTATTGCCTTTCTTCTTAGCATCTCTGATTTTTTCTAGTATCTTTCTCCTTTTACCTCTAGTAGTCAGAAGGTTATACTATGTATTTCCAGACAGCGATCCACAGAACTAAGATTTCCCTACTACCACTCAGTCCTAAAGTAATTTAAATGCATTATTTGTCCCTTGAGTAATTTGCCAAAACTAATCCTCACAAGCAGGTCTAATGCTGGATCCTCTGGGACATTCCTCATTTCTGATTAATATTAATCGTGAATACACATCTTGAAAAATACACCAGTGGGGTACTGCTATGAGGCCTTTTTGACATTGAAAATCAGTACGTCTGTTTTTCAGTACCAATAGAGCTGCATCAGGTTTGTCAAACACGTGAAGCCCTGTGACACAGTTGGGGGAATGCCCTGACCCCAACCCATCCAGCCTGACAGCAGCACAGCTTTGAATGTACTTGAACATGGACTACAAATACAACTGTGATCCTGATCTTGCATGCTCTGCTCCCAGGCCTGAAACTGCTAGCATATCTACCCATACATTGTATGTAAAGCATGTGGGTAAACATCTCACTTCAACCTTTAGTAAATCTATATTTAAGTCGCAGTAGTGTAGGTAGTGTAACTGAGGTTGTCTCTCTCCATAGCTGTATCTTAGCTAGCTATATCTATAATGACAGTTCTTTCTGACTCTCCTCTACTACTCAGTTGGTTACACCATTAAACAAAACAAGGCTGCAACACTTTTCAGAGAATGTTTCAAATATTCCAAAGTTCAGAGAGTTTTGGTGTCTCTTGTACATAACAGTAGGATTGCAACTAACACAATATAAAAACAAACAACTCGGTATTTTGGGATTCAGGAGATTGTCTTTGTTGAACTGTTTTGGTTTTTCTTCTCTTTCAGCAGAACTGGATTTGAACTGTCACATTTTTCAGTCACATGAATGAGAAGAAAGAATTATACAGAAGTTTGCTTTTCTGACAGTACTCTTACAACCTCCTTTATACTTCTTAAATACCGTTATTGGTACTTCTTAAAAGAAACATCTTCCAGTTAGAAGACTTAAAAAGTACACGTATATTTAAAAAAACAGCCGCTACTATTTTAAAAAAAGACAAAGTACACTAAAGAACAATACAAATTATAGTGATAACAGAAACAGCAAAAAGAATAAGCAAAATATGTTGTATTGGAAATACTAAAGGTCATTTTGAAAAGTAACTAGTGAACATTACCAGTAGTTTTCCAAGCTACATCCCCAGTCAGTTTGGTGGGACAATAACATAGTAACAGTTTCAATAAGATTTTAATGCAAGTCTTTAATGGAGACCCTATTATCGTGCCATTTATGATGTGAGCTAATGATGGCAAGATGATTTCAATATCACTCTAAGGGGATTCCATTATGAAGCCATTACAATATGAAGCTGCAATAGCAAAACACTTTCACAGAAAATCCATAGAGACAGTGTGATTGTTCCATTACTGGTTCCAAAGTGATCCGATGACACTCCAAGGATTTCACTACAAGCCTACAGAGAACATACTAGCATGTAAAACGATGATATGGATGATGTGCTTCTTTGCAGATAGACTTGTATTTCCATTCTAAAATACAGTTTTGTTCTGAGACATTGAAACAAAAATGTCATCCTATGAATCATGCCTTGTTTCCTACAGGCACTCCAAGACACATTGCCTTAACAAGCAAAGCCCTTCAAACTTCTTCATTCCTTTTCAGCTTTAGTCTTGTTGACATGTTTAAGAGAGGAAGTGACCTTAGTTCTCCTTCTTTTAGGTCATGATTGTTTACCAGAAATGTATCATTTACTTCACTACTCCCTTACTGAGGTGAACATTAGAATAATCTGAGGTTGGTGTTATCATGCAATAGTATCTTCAGCTGTCTCCAGTGTCAGGATCAGTAAAATTGTAGGATATGAACTTATTTGGAAAATGTCCTAAACCTGGGAAGGAAATTCTGAGTTAAAATTGTTAAGTTTGGTTTTGTGTCTTTGTAAGGATAAATTTTCTTGTTGTTTCTTGGGAAAGGCCCATGTTGTTAGAACTGCTTGTGACTATGTTGATTGAACATTTCATCAATGGTAAAAAGTTCTGTAAAAGTATGCCAAAAAACATAGATAAGTATCCTTTTGTGACATATTCATAATGCACGAGTTTAGAGGTTTGTTATGGAATTTTTTTTGGAAGCTTTTTTCCTACCTATCATCCTAGATTATGAAATTACAGTCTAAATCGGAGTGGGGTGGGGAGTATGTGTGTGTTCATTTTTTGGTTTGGTTTGGTTTTCCTAAAGTAAGGTTTAAATAAATCTGAATAGACATTCCTTTCCAGAATCTTGGAGAGGTTTTTTTCAGATTTGACATGAAGCTCAATATCTGGAATGCTGAAGTCCTCTGTGAAATGGAATTCCTATTTTTGTCTCAGCTCTGTAACACAAATAGAGAGTTTCACTTGCCAGGCAGTGTTCATCTTCAAAACCCGTTGTGAATATTAAAGTTTATAAGTCTAAATGATTAAGTATTTCAAAAGCAGTGCATTTGAGACCCCTTTTAGATGAGTGCTTCCCATTCAGAAATCCGGAATTCTTATCAAACCTCCATTCTCTTCCTCTGCAATGCAAATACGAGCATGTATCATTGCTGATACACCTGATACACAAATTCCTAAAAATCACAGTACACATAGGAGTGTGTTAAATTACATGTCCTTTTCTGCTAATGCTTTGTCTGACACCTTATTAATTAATGCATTCAGCTCGGCAGATCAAGTGCTTTTGGTTGAAGGATTTGTTATCACGGTATATTCCTCCCTTTGCTGGTTTTAACTCGCTGCTTTCCTCAGATTCTGAGGAGCTCTACCCAAGTCTGAGATGTGCTTTTTACCTTCTCATGTGTTTGCCATTCTGTTCATTGCATTTCATAATTTTAAAATCAAATTGATAATTTTAACCGAATTTCACAACAGATTAATAGTCACAAAGATGTTGAGTTCCTTTAAGCTCAGGAATATAGAAAGCAGGTTTGAGGAGATAAAAAAAAATGTTATTAATGCTCTCACAAGAGGAAAAGCTAAATATGGAACTCCTTTTTTTGTACTACTGCAGTATCCAATGACTCCTTAGCACTCATACTGCCTAGAAGAATGAAAGACAGACCCTTGACTCAAAATTGCAAATATTTATGTTAAAGTATCATGAACTCATCTCTTTGTTGTGATTCCAGCTTGCATACTGTATCCAAACTATGTAGAGAAAACTTAGCTAGAGTATTTCTATACTGCAACTGTGGTAGTAGTGTAGATGGATAAAACAAGAGCTGCTAACAGACCCGAATCTATTTAGAAAATGAAGGACAACTGCAAGACGCTGTGAATGTCTTATTGAGGAGGAAGTCTTCTCCAGTATGGAGACTTTCAAAAACATCTCATAGGGTGCCTAATACTCTGTCCTTAACCAAGAATATGAAGAATCAGAGAGCGCTGGGCTACACTGCATTCTTTTTATGACTTCTAACCTTGTAACAGTTCTGACAGGCATATCAAACTTTATTCTAGCTATGCTTCTTTTTATTTCTAAGAGGTCTTAACAGTATTTCAACATCATTTTTCTCAATGGAATAAATTGTTAGTCATTCTCATCCCAGCTCAATTTTCATTTACTTTTGTTGTGTATATTTGGAATCTGTTCAGCAATCATTTTTTTGGCTTTCTACAATACTTTGAAAAGCTTGAAAGAGCTAATATTTTATGTTTGGTTTATATGCCATGTGTAACAGTCAGAGAATCAAAGCGCTGGTTAAACTTCAATGCTGGCATTTGCAGCTTGCTTGACTTCAGCTGCAATGTCATCAGCGCTTGC
>VYZV01038522.1:3130-35199 GCA_013401275.1 Pandion haliaetus | reverse complement strand
AGACTGTAATGCAGCCATATATTCTACTGCTTCAACAATTACAGTCTCTGCAGGCCACAGAGCTTGTGATGCTGTCCAAAAGATAGCAATTTGTCTGCAATTTGAAAATAGGTTTGTGACATGATGTACTTATTTGACAGTATAATACAAAAATAGATGTGGGGTAACACGGCTATTGCAAAATAAACTATCATTGGTAACAGGGTCTTGTCCACAATTAAAGCTTGGATACTGAAAATAGTAGAATTCTGACTGACAAAATGATTGTGTGCATAGAGCTTGGCAAGATGCATGTTGAGGGAACAGTCATTTCCTTTCCAAGAATTCTTTAAATTCAAAATTAAGTGCTCTTAAAAAAATGGAGGTGTTCCCATCATTCACGTTCACATGAAAAACCTACTTAGAGAAGAAAATTTTGTTGTTATGGATATGATATGAAAGATGTCAGGCTGTTAGATAGCAATTTATCTGTATTACAATTAAAACAAGAAAGGGAAATCAGACATGTAAAAGCTTGGTTTACAGATTCGCTTCTCACTTTCAGAGTTCAACACTTTTTAAATATCTTGCTAAAAGTCTTCATCTGTAGTGATCATTTGTTTTCTTTTTATATGCCGGCATGTAAACTTTACATGTTAAATCTTGACGGATTTTTGATGATGCTTGGGTTAGGAAACTATTGGGAATGGTGACAAATATAATTTTGACCAAAAAAAGAGAACACTTTGGGAGATTTTTTTAGCCTTGAGACACAGTTGGGGAAATTAAAAAGGGTGCTCTGGTTAATTTCTTTAAAACATATAACACTTCTGAATTTTGACAGCTAAAGAGAAAACTATTTGAGTGAGTGATATTCTCTATGGAAGAACAAAAATACACTATGTAAAGTAAAGGTAAGGAAAACTCAAATTAGGTGATTATTTCAGCCCTGTGTTCACATGAGGCGTCCTTTTGGATTCAGTGGAATCTTCCACTGACGCTATCAACACAGGCTTCTGCAAAAGGAGGACAAGAGATGACAAACCTCAGCCTCAGTGATACCAACCACCAGTGACACAGTGGTTGCTAACCTGGGGAGCAGTCTATGAGGTGAGGGAAGAGGAAAGCTGGCATAACTGTCTGTTAATATTTGTGGACATAGCAGAATGTAGCAGTTCTGTACAGGAGCCTCTTTAAGCTAGGAAGCATAAGAAACAACATCAGGATGTATTTCTTCTCACATGTAATATCAGGCAGAGGTGAAGTAAACTAATACAGACATAATNAGACATAATATTATTTCTGTAAGCTGAAAAAACCTAAGAATTCTTCAGGCTGCCGAATTGTAGATTAATATGTAGCTGAGGTACATTAAGACTTGTGTGCAGTCCATTTGGATGGGTAATAGCTATTTCAGTGGTGGTGGATGTGTTATAATTTATTTGAATTGATAATAGTACCTTCATTGTGCAAGATCCAGTGAAAATAAATGATCAAAAGACAGACCCTCCTGTAAAAGCTTTCAGCCAAAAATGACTGACAATGGATGGATAAAATACAGATTGCTGGAGCACAAGAAAGTATTACATGAATGTTGATCAACCTGATAACATCGATACTTGCAAGTTACTCAAATAACCATCATCTAGCTTTTCTGTGAGTATCGTAGCCACAAAGACTTTTAAGGAACATGCGTTTATGTCCATATTCCCTTTGTAGTTGCAGTGCACACTGCGTAAAAATAAGTGATGTTATTTTCACTGCATGAGATCTGGGAGAGAAGCAGCCAACTTGTAGCTATAACAGGCAGCAACAATAACTATCACCACTGGCAAACTCTGGCAGACATTTTTGCTGTCAGCATTGTTTCTTAAAATAAAAACCTTTATTGTTAAAAACTCTCTCCTTCATTCTCATGCCACCTTGATATCTCTGCTTGCCTAGCTGTCTTGGTAAAGGCCATCAGGAGCGAAACTTAAAGAGTTCCGAATTTGATATGGATCCCTTGTGAAGGTACAACCAAAGTTCATATATCTCTGACTCCTCCAATCCCACTTTGTCTCAAGGGGAGTGTAAATATAAAAATGTGTGGTTGTCTCTATAGCTTTTTAAGTTTTTATGCTTTCTCTCAAGCCAAAATTGTTAAAGATAGTCGTGCGGGTGAAAAAGCATGTGATTTCAACACAGAAATTACAAAACATAATAATCTTCATCACTGTAGGTGCTTCTGACATTACATAAAATAAACCAGAGAACAGCTGATGAAATTTTGTTTAAACTAAAATTAGCTAAAACTAGGGAAATGGGTGAATAACCCTTAAACAGAAAAGCAACACAGTAATTGAGAAAGGAGTGGGAGGACCAGATGGAAATAGAGTGGAATATACCTAAATTGTCATTCTTCTTGTCATTGCTATACAAAATAAAGACCTCTGGTGCACTGAATTATCTCTGCCTTCCTCTGATATGATCCACAGTTCTTCTTTTTGATATTTATTGCATATTAGGGTTTAGAATTTGTTACTAATCTTGTGTTGGAAAAAGGGAACAAATCTTATCCAAGAATTTATTGCTAGTCTAATAAGGTCTGAACAGTCTAACCAAGTTGCCTACCAGTTATTATTATCACAATTGCAATGATACTAACTCTTACAGCTAATAATACACTGAAGATTTCTATGCACAAGCTTTCTAGTACGTAATCTTTTCCTCTAGTATAAACTCAGCCTTTAAATGTATCTGTAGATCTCAAAGTCAAGAGCTTCAAGAAGAATGAGTAGGATGGGAGTTACAGGAAGTTATCAACATCCTGAGTCCTTTGCTGTGAGAAATATGACAGGGGTTTCTTCTCCCTCACACTTGGGTCCATATATAGTCACTGGCTTACAAGGCTGTACTCCTTTAGTGATGAGTAACTGACTACTGTGCTTTGTGCCTACAGTTTGGGGTGCCTGGTATCATCCAGCATCTTTGCTCTCCTGCACTGTGTTTTTGTTCTAGGTTCATAGACATCTTGCTCCACACTGACTACTTGTTATTCCTATCCAGTAATTAACAAGATGCTATACCACATAACTGCCCAAAGCTAAAACGAGTGCAGGCAATAGTCATCTTACCACTACACAGTTGTCATCACAGCTAAAACAAGCTAAAAAGAGTTCAAGCCGAAATAAACCCATCAAGTCCTGACACCCTGCGATGTTAGTAAAAGCCTGTGGACTTTTACTAGTAATTACAAAATTATATTTACTGGATTTTCCCTTGCTTGTTCTACTACATTGCAGTCTGAGCTTCCACTGCTCCATATGACTCAGCTTGAGAAAATTTAGTATAGTTCCTTGGAAAGCTGGATCTCAGATATGAGAATATGTGTCCAAAGATTGCAATGGAATTCAAATACAGAGAAAAAGTGAACCACAAACTTCACAAGAAAGGGAATTACAGTACATTTGTGTCTGCTGCATGATAAGGATACTTCTCTTGACCTTGAGACACCTAAATATAGAGGATCACATTCACTGTTGATATAACTCCAGTAACCTTAGCAAAGTCATACAAAGGAATTTTTTTGGCTTAGAGGCTAGTCTCATGCAGATAAATTGGTGTTTGTCAGTCCTAAAATTCCACCACTCACAGACACATGATAAACTTTCTACTCCATTATCATTAACGTGATAATTGTTCCTCTGTGTAATGGTTTTGGAATTCTTTGGCTGTAACTGTACTTAAAGCCTAATGTTTCTTTCCTTGTGGGAAAGTGCACATACTTTCGATATATTAATGATTTAGCTACCCCATAGAGGGAAAAAAGAAAAAAAGAAAATTACTTCACTATATTTACAAATCTTCCAGATTTATCATCTACAGTAAGAAAGAAGCCCATATGGGACTCTAAAGGATGTATACATTTCTCCACTAAGCTCTCTCTTCCTTTTCTCCACATCATGAAAACATAACCAAGCCCCCCTCCAAAAAAATTCCCAAACCCAAACTGACTTATAAGCAAGAAGCATTTTTTTTCCATTTCCTGGGAAATGTCAGACTCCTATGTGCCTAGTGGCATAAAAATTTGATGCAGGATATCTTGCAAGCATCTGAAAATTGTATTTACTTACTGCAATACTTCTAATAGTTTAATATACCCCTAGAAATTAAAATTATCTTTTTATAATTTTTAAGCAATCATGTAAAACAAAAAATGGATATATGCCAAAAAGACGGCAATGAAAATTTTAAGGAATATTTTATTTTCATTTACCAACACTGGTGAAAGAGAAGAGGATAGTATTGTGTATCACAGACCTAAATGTCAGAAAATCATCAATCACTTGCAGAGAAATTCCCAGTTTTCCTGATCTCTTTAATCCTTAGGTGTTTGGACTGTGGAACAAAGACTTCAAAAGGAACAGCAAAAAGGTAGTTCCAGTCCCAGAAATTGGGCATGAGTGGCCGAATCATTGGACTTGGCTGACTTCCTTGTGACTCTCAAGGCATTTTTCAGATAGTATTTTCCCTGAACACAGGCCTGTGTGTGCATTTGTGTCTGCTGTGCCTTAGTTCACATGATATAGTCCTTTTATGTTAAAGGTGCCAGTCAGATGTTTTTGTCACCATTTTATGGAGGTGCCAGACTGTCTGGGGAGTGCCTCTGTGGCAAGTGTAACAGAATAAGCTGTTATACATTATATTTCCTTTCATTTTTTCAGATGACTTCACAGAAACAAAGAATAGGAAAGTGCCTTAATTATTTTTCATGAACAGGCCATTTTTAATATCATGGCAGATAGTTATTTTGTAGTTTGGGTTTTTTTTTTTACTATTGCAAATAACTAAGAACTTGCTAACAAGCACTTACTGCTTTCTCCCAGTAGAGTGTATACTGCAAAGCAGAGCAGAATATTGTTCAGTACTGCAGTTTTTCCTGTGCCATTGTATATGTGGGTAGAACATTTCTTGCTATGTTGAGAATTTACCAAAAAGGTAAGAAAGGTAAATGAAAATTATAGTTATAAAATACTTTAAAGTTAGGAAATGTCAGAATTAATCTGCCTGTCAAATTGAAATTCTTATCCTTTACATATGTGCAATTTTTAAGTACGTGATCACAAACCATTTTTTGCCAACATACCACTGAGCCTCTAAATTTTCAGGATTTGACCATCAGTGTAATTCAGATCAGCTGCATCGACCTCCAAGTTTAACAGAATTTTAAATACATCCTGATATTTCTTCTACTGTCTAAGATGGCTGGAGTGCAGCATAGCATGGTTATACCTTCTCCATCTACATGAGCTGGAAGAAACTGCAAGTTTCTGGTGAGGCGGAAGGTTTACCTGCTCCTCCGAGGACATATCTTATGGCAGGCATGTTTCTTAAAATCCTTTTTAGCTTTTTCATGGCCACAGTAATTGCAGGATCGCATCCATTGCATTTAATAAAATGTTGCCCGTTGAATAGTAATAAGCAGTAATAAGTAACTAACAGAGCATACCATTTATGAAGTGTGTTGGGTGATAAAGCATTACTTAATATTAGAAGATTAGGCATTCTGTGAGGACTGAGCAAGAAAGCAACATGATGCCATGTTGTATGGCTACCAAAAGTGTCTTGTACCTGGCCTTTTCTTTCTCCAACACAGCATTTTGCCTAAGTGGATTCTCAGGAGGGTGTAACAACATTCAGGGCCTCTGGGTGTTGAAGTCTGCCTTCAGCCGATCTGCTATCCATTATATGCTACATGGTTACTGTATGCAGAGTCAAGGGGCCTAAATGTTCACCCTATGGGTGGTATACTCAAGAAGCAGTAGGTTCACATGGTGAAACAGCTCTACAGCATGTGTACTGCCTCTCTACCAGCACATCCAGCTTGTGCATGGTGCTGTACTGGACTGTGTAAAGCTCCTTGGTGTAGGGGTAGGGACATAGCCAAAGGGTAGCTGAAGTACTACATTTCTACGCACACATTAGATCCTGCTTGCTAGAGGTGGGAAATCTGAAACCTGCTGGATTTCTGTACAGATAATGAAGACAAGAGGGCGGGGTGGAATCACATCGGGGCCATATAAACATGCCAGGGTACAGAAGAGGCTGACTGAACAAGAATGGGATTTGCAGGGACTTACTGTGATTGACTGAATCAGACCGGGATTGCTTTCTGCTTCCTCGTTATTCCAGGGAAGCCTCTGGGCTGGCCAGAGTCCTGCCCCAGGTGCCTCTCAGTGTTGGAGGTCAAAACTAGGAGTGCCTACGAAAGGGAAGACCCTTCCCTTTTGACAGCTCAGTTTTTCACCCTGGATGGAAAGACATAAGCCTACCCTCTAAGAAACACACATATATGAACATAAGGCTGGAAAACCCTAAAGAAAAATATGTTCACCTTCCCACAATACCCCAGGCTGAGCCAATGCTACTGTGTCATGCCAGACACTAACTGGAGCTCCTTAGGAGTAAGAAGTCTGCAGAACATATTTTAAATGGGATGCTAACAGTTTTCTGTTGCTGATAGTCCCGGAGGATTCTGTGGTGGAGTTTATTTTCACTAATATGGTAGAGAATTTTGCTTTTTCTATAACGTTATTGAAGTTTGTAAACTACAGTAAAATAATGCACACTTGATATAATGCTAAAGTCAGCTTTACTACACCTCATTATTGTGTAAATACGTGAACACATGCATGGGCATACATACATGTATACACCCCCACTGACTTTTTCACTTTAGGGGTTGTATTTCACAAACTCTGGCTTCCATTTTCTATCCCCTTGCCTGATACAATTGAAACTTCAAGTCTGCATCTGTTTTTTGTCTGCAAGGTAAGCAATGATCCTTCTACACAGCCCCACTGATTTCACATGAAGGTAGCAGCCCACCTGTGTGTCACCACTTACACACAATTTAAGATCTTCATCGCGTAAATGATGGCATAATCAGGCATTAAGCTGCATGAACTGCTTAAACTGCTGGCAGATAAAAGTTGCTCCCTTCTCATTCACTGTGCATGTACAAATATAGAGGCCTGTTTTATGATTAGCTTGCAGATCAGTCTGTTTCCTGAAAGTGAAAGAAAAAAGTGAATTTCTTGCTCTGCTAAAAATCAGGAAAGCAAAGAAACAAACAAAAAGCAGGTGGGAAGCCTTCATTAAAGAAAGCTACTACAATTAATTAATGATCAAAAAGGGAGGTGCTACCAGCCAAGTTTTTAACATGTAATTTTCTAGTATGTGAACACAGTGTAAGATCCTTCCTTTGTGAATCAGAAATTGAATGCTTAGTGGTGACATACATCATCCTCTCAGACAATAAGCAGCATGTGGTTTCACAAGCTGGGGTCACATCAGCTTGTAGTAACTGGATGTCAATTATTTTCCTTGGAAACAATGACTACTGGCAGCATTAAACTCCCAGGCTTTTGTGAAAACATAGTATGTTACCTTGTGAAGATAGCAATGATACTGCCTATTGCTACTGTATATAATGTGTCTGCCTAATGCAATGGAAACATACTTCTTTTCATCTGCTGCATATCTAACCTTTTTGGTTTGATCAATGACGTTGTGTGAGTGAAGGTGCCAGGCTTACTGTATCATTCCTGATTAATGGTGATATCAGCAACAGCAATTTTTTAGGTTTAAAGTGTTGGTTAGAGCTCGGTACTGAAGGGAAGCACATTACAGAAGTAGAACCACAGAACGCAAATCTGACTCAACTAAGCCTGAGATTTATTGGCATTTCTAAAACATGTAAGATATGGAAATATTATTTATGGGGTGAATCCAGTGCAGAAAAAGAAAAAGTTTTAAAGCCAGTTTCAAATGCTTTTCTGTATCTATTTCTTATCTCTCTATTCTAAAAATTAATTTAGCTGTCTAGCCATAATTTTTCAAAAGTTTCTATTTATGAAGAAGCTGGAATGTTTCTCTTTCCTTCCTTCCTTATTCCCACCATGAAAGATATTTTTATACACTCTGTCATCATTCTAATTAATGAAAACTTTTGGTGACTACTATATTGAGAGAAGAAACTGCTCTGGACCTTGGGTAATCTGAGTTCAGTTTTAACTTCAAATTTAAAATTATTCTAATATTGAAATGTCAGTGGGAAGTAAGCATCTAAATAGCCACTAAAAATTACGTAGCATCTTATTTCTACTTTGGATAGAAAACTGTTAAATGTTGGTAGCACGTTTTCCAGCACCCTTTATGTGCTCAGACAGTAAAATCTTTAGAGTACCGTTTGTCTCTTCCCCATCTGTACATATAGAAGAAGGAAATCTCCCATCTCACCTGGGGTAATGTAAGGAATATGAGGAAGAAAGGGAACAAAAATGGAAGATCTAGTAGGGTAGGTTCAGGCTGCACGTTTTTTTTTTTCAATTCATAACCAACCCCCCAGTACAATCACAAGAATTACAGTGATGTAAAACTGGTAAGAGAGGAGAATCCAGCCGATAAATTCAAGAATGTTTCACGTTGTTTTCAGAGAAGCTTTCAGAATGAGCACAACAGGCTTTGAAAACTGCCTTGGAAAAAAAACATGGTAAAACAGATGTTAAAGAAGAGTTAAGAGTTTCTGCAGTCACTGAACCCCAACATAATTTGATTTTGCTGCTCTTTTGATAAGAGCAGCATTTCTGGAGCATACTCGTGTACAATAAGCACACATCTCTCTTTCTTTTTCCATTAATAGAAGTAACCTCTAGGGAAGAAAACTTTTCCAGTGTTAATTAAGCTTGTTTTCAGTAAACTTTTGTGCTAGATAGAACCTTATAGTTAAATATTCTTTTATATTTGTGATCAGTTTTTAATGGTTTGTGCATATGTTTACTCTTACTCCTTTCAGTGCTGTTAAACTGAAGAATAACTATTCGGGGTAATATGTAGTTTTTTCTTTCATAAATCCATTAATTTTCCTCACCACCAATGTGTCTATGTTAATGTAATTTTCAGTAGGTTCATAATGTGGGTAATCCCAGCATCTCCTAATCACTTTCCTTTGCCTGGAATTTGCATATTTTGCAAATGAACTGGAGAGATGTGCTGCTGTGCTTCAGATGAATATAAATCCTGTGGAGCATTTTTTACCAAAAGTCCAGCGAGTTATTATATGCTTTCTGCTTTGCTTTAAGCAAGCGTTTGTAATGCCTAGATAAATGTATACAGGAACAGCATCATTTTTTCTACAGAGCAGGCATACTAACTATAATGCTATGACCACACAGGCTTCTGTATTTTCTGGTCAGTGTTCTCCATACTTGAGGGAAAAGTTTCCATTCTGTTATAGGCTGTAGTGTAGATAGATATTCTGTAAATACCTCTGCTTTCACAATATGATTATGGTAACATTTTCATAGTGGGCAAATAGAGTGAATTAAATTGGTGGTCTTTGTATCAATGGACTGTGCTTGGCAATGATTTGGCTGCAAGATCACTAAGTAATGAAATTTTTACAAGCCTGTGAGAGAATATTTGTGAAAGAGAAAACTAGATTCTGGTGTGTTAGCTGGTCTGTGTGTGTATCAATTAACCATGGAAGGACACTAAGAAACATTAATGAGCAACCACTGAGCAGAGATGAACAGGATAAGGGAAATGGTGGGAAAAACCCTTCTTATCTCCCATCAGCAGTTCAGTCCCAGGATCAGACCTGAATTTAGGGAATGCTCCAAAAACTGCTGCCTGGACACAGTATTGGATCATATTAAATGCTTGCTTAGAAGTAATTTAAAATAAACAAAGAAAAAGTGGAAACGATATTTGAACCAATTTGATAAACTTTATCTCACTAAATATGCCATTTACTATGTTAGTTTTATTATAATCTCTATGTTATCGGGACAGTACTTCTTTTCTTCCATCAGAAATTTTAAACCACTTTTTTAGTCTGGGAGAATTTTCCCTTGAACGCTGAGCAAAATCTCAAGGCATGTTAGTTTGCCTAAACTTCTACTTACAGCCTGCAAAATCAAATGTGGGGTTTTTTTTTCATGCAGATCCCTACCTTCAGAACTCCTATAAGAAGAGATCTTCTCCTTCTCCTTCCCCTTCAAGGAGCACTGAATGAGCTTCCAGGTAAAAGTAATTTTGTTTTACAAGCTGACACTTTTTTATTCTCTGCTAATTCTAATGGCATCTAGGAAACATGAAAAGATTGATTTTGTCCTTTTATATATAATATTTATAAATTTCCATTTATTTTAATCTTGTTCTCATGCCTGATATCATTACCTGAATCCTTTGATAAAAGTAGACATTTATTAAGCTCTCTCTCATATTCTAAGGAATGCTTTGTCTCTTTTCATGTGTTCAAACAGGGCAGCAAACAAAATAACTTAGAAAAGTTTACAGTAAATTCTTCCAAATTAATGGCAAGCGGTTGTCAAACTACTTATAAAAGGTAAAGAACAAATATGCAATTGTTCTAGATCTCCAAATTACACACACAAATTTCAGATACACATCTGTTCACTGGAAGTAAAACTATTTATAGGTAAAAAATAGCCCTTTAAGCACCCAAATAAGCCAACTGAATCACCTGCTATCTATTCTGCACTCATAAATGCATAGCCAGAACATGGAAAATATTCTTACTCAAATGCTTCTCTAAATGTTACAGTACTTCACTAGTTAAGACTTAAAATATGTGGTTTTTTTCCAGATATAAACAATAATAACACAGCGGTAATAGATGTTAAACTTTAAAAGTACTCATAAAGAGTATTACAAGATAAAATTCTGAAATGGCCAACGTGTAAAGGTAAATGACAAAAAAAAGAAAAATGCTTTTCCATGATCCTATAAAGTTGGGGCCTTTTGTTTCTTTTTCTTTCTTCCACAATTGCTTCCCACAAGAATATATAAATTCTCTTCTCAAGGGCATACGACTTGTTAGTATAAAGAACCATAAGTAAGTAATTCTGGGTCAGGAAAGCATATTATCTACTTTATGACAGTAGCTGATAGCAGTCCTGAAGCAAAGAATATAAAATATACAGTAATGCTTACCCACCTTCCAGCACTCTATGGCTTAGAAGCTTCTTAAGTTATGGATACAATCTTTTTGTTTAAAACTTTAAATAGTTTTTACTTCATTAATGTGTTTAATTGCTTTTTGTATCTATTTATAATTTGACATCAACTACTTCCTTTTACTACAAGGCTCTTCCACAGTCTATCTGCAGCATGGAACAAGTACTTGCTTTTGTTTTAAAGCTCTGCATAATGATTTCTTTGTATTAATTTTAGTGCCTTCATTATCAGGAATATTGCAGAATCACTCCGTTTCTGCACACCTCCCATGATTATACAGTTATTTCCCCTTGATTGTTTCTTTTCAAAATTGAAGTCTTTTTTTTCTACGTCCTATTCCAACCTGATCTTTACTCATGAAAAGGCAACTATTTTCTCTATAACTTTTTGGAGTGTTGGAGACCAAGCTCTCACGCCTTAGCACTCAAGATGCAGACCCATCACAGATTAATACAGTTGTGTAATGATGCATAGTGTTTAATTCTCTATTCTTTTCTGAATAAGTCCTACATTTTGACCACTTTTTTGGATTATTGCTGTTCACAATGACTCTCAAATCTCTTTCCTGTGTAAAGTAGGTATCTTAGAGCATGTCACCCAGCACATATGTTTAGGGCTATTTTTCATCATGTGTTACTCTGAATTTATTATTCTTGAGTATGATCTGCCACTTTATCACTTAGTCTCTTGATACCATGATATTCTCTGTAGCTCTTTAGAGCCAGCTGTTTTTATTATCCTCATTAATTTTGAATCACCAGCAAACTTTGTCGTCTCACTAATTACCCCCTCTACATATTATTTTTCAGTATGGTGAACAGCGAAAGTCCAGGCACAAATCACTGTGGGATGTGCCTGAAAAGTGATCATTTATTTACCCTTTCTTCTGAAGTCCTTTAGCTGACTGTTGATACACAAAATCTCAAGAACCTTTACTGAGTAATCTTGCCCAAAGTTTTTCAGTGTTAACATATGATGTACTTTTAAATACCTGGATAAAATTCATATTGAGTGAAAAATTACTCATGATGTTAATATATGACAATGGGAAATTATTAATGTTGCTGCCTATGTAAAACCTAAATATCTCTAAAAGGACACAATAAGTACACAACATTTTTTCTTAGGCTTTGATGAGATGCTGTAGTCCTGAGTTTCTGTGTCCCTGAGAATGTTTTAGCCAGGAAAAAAAAATTCTCTTTGTAAGGGAAAGGTTGAATTCTCAATATTTTTGTTGCTATTTGTTTGTTTGTTCTCTTGTTCTTTCCTTTGCTGTCCTTTACACTTTTCTGTGATCTGGCATTGACCCATTTACAGAAACCAAAAATCTTTGAAATGCAGAATCCAGAAGGATGACAGCATTATTGTTATGGATTTAGGCATTTTTATAGCGATGCTGCTGACAGAAGTCACACAGAAGTGGCTCTACTGCCCTTTGAATCCCCCAACAATAACAAGATGTGGTTCTTGTTATAGGGCAATCACGGTTAATCTTCTGTACAGCACAAGTGGTCTTATTCCTTCACATCGCATTCTGTTCATTACTTATTGCTTGCCCTGTGTTTATCTGCATTCTAATTTGTGTTTAATAAGAAAGGTTCTCCCATTTCCCCCAAAGGCATTTAATTGAAGTGAAGGTGACCAGCAGGTGGTTTGCATAAAATTTCATTAGCCTCTTAGATTGTTTTTGACACCTTTATGAAAGAATGCTTCATTACCATGCAAATGGTCATTGGCCCTGTTTCCAAGCTAATCGCCATATAACATGACATACATATCATAATTTTATATTCTCTAAGATTTATATGATTAATCCAGCAAATTTCAGAGTTATAATGACACACTTAAATAACTGCAGAATGGCAAGTATCTCATACAAGCCATATCATATTATGTCATTAAGGGTATCCAGTACTATTTAGATAAGAGAAGAACCAAAGAATATGTGTTTGTTTGATCCTTTTACCCTTTGAGATAAAGAAAACGATGATTTCTTTCCAGCTTTGAGATGACACTAAGGCAACACAGTACAAGAACTAGTATTAACTTTCATTTCTTTGGTTATCTCTTGTGAATGTGAATAAATGAAGGTCTTTTTGCTTACAAGTTTGCAACCCAATAATACTTGTAATTTCCAAGAAGTACAATTTTCAAAATATTTTAAAATAAGTAAAAAAAAAATCCCATTTTTTTTTATTGAATATTGAGTGGTTTTCATATTGCTGACTTCTTTAAATATCAGATTTTGGTCTTCATTTTTGTTATCATTTCTAGCCTGTACACTAAGCAGTAGAAAATTTCACATCAATATGCACAGACTGGTTGCTTATTTTCATCTTTTCATGCAGCATTCTAATTTTTCTGAATGCTGCTCTGAACATAGCTTTTGAACATAGATTCAATGAGTTTCAAGTAATACAAGTTACATATATGAGGAAATACTGCGAAAGTAGAGTGATTTTTACTGAAATCCTTTCTTTTGGGAGTACTTATTTAGAGAAAGATCATTTGAAGGTAATGAGACTGCAGTTTTGTTTTAATAATTGCCATCCACATACAGCAAAGCATGGGAATTTCCATGTTTTTATGAATTCTTTTTGTAAATAATTAAAATAGAGGATTATAAGAATTTGGAACTGCAGGTAGCCAGTACTAAGGCTGTTGGATGTTTCAACTCAGTTTAGCAAGTATTGAAGTATAAATGCCTGAAAACTGACACTGAAGTTGCATGTAGGCAGATAAACAACAGCAATATCCTATGTAGTAGACTGAGAATTTGTACTTTTTTCACAAATATGTAGCAATGAAAATATTCCATAAACTTCATCTCTTTAGAACTGACTTTTTTTTTTTTTTTTACCAGAGGGAATTATTTGTCTTTTTGGTTTTTATTGTAACATGTAACATGTATTCACTTCAATGTAACTTATTGTTAATATTTACATTAACAATTCAAGAGCTACCTTTCAACACCAAAAATGATACAGCTTTGACATCCTGCCTCATGTATGCCTGTCACTGGCATATATCATTTTATGGACTGCGTGCAATTTCCGTGAAGGACTGAAACCTCTAGCACACATTTACAACCAGGGCTGCAACTGATATACTTTCAGCTGGTCTACTTGCCCTAATGAGTGCCATTCATGTACTGGCCTAGTAGAGGTAAAGGTCTTGATGGAAAAAAGGTGACTGGCAGTTGATGGTGCCAAAGGGCTTCCAGTGACCTGATTGCCACAGACCCTGAGATTACCCTGTAGGACTGTTGCTTTAGGCCGTCACATAGATCCTTCCTGGAGATCGCTGCCTATCCACACCTTACCATCTCGGGTCCCCTTGAGTCTCCACCTCTCTGCAGGACCCAATAGATACACAGTCACCACATGCATAAACTCATTTCTTTCTGAAGGAAAGTGCAGGTTCTCCAAATAGCTGCCCTGATTTATAATATCGTATTAGGATTCTGTTAGTGCTCTCTATGTATGACTGGAGCTCTAGTAATCACAGATAATGATGTTATTAAACCAGCATCCTCAGGAAGGGCCTGTGTAAAAATGGGAATGGTCTAAAAAGTGTGACACAGCAGATTAGATAACTATGACTTTCATGTCTTGCCTATCATCACAATAGTACGATGATGAAGATCACATACTAATAGTGCTTTTCTGAGGTCTGGGAACCAAATTAAATTCATTTATTTCTACATGATTGTTACTCTTTTTTCTTTCCTTTTCAACTATATAGGTGTAAAGTGAAACTCACTTATCCTCCTTTGGACAGGGGACTCATTCAGCAGATTCCAACTAGCTTGGTGGCCCAGAAGGGTTTGAATTGAGAGTAGCAGACTGCTAGCATGAAACTAATTGCAAAATTTCAGTGTTAGCAACACTGTAAATGATATTCAATTAGCTAGTTAACAATGTTGCTGTCATAACAATGGTTGCTGCTACTACTGCAACTACAGACAATTTCTGACTTTAACAAGCAGTGTCATCTTTTCTGAAATTCGTAAGTTGTTATGATAAGAAATGAAACTATGTGACTTAAAGGACCATGTCTTATTCTGATATATGACTTATTCAATTAGTGGCATAAATCTTACTGCAAATCACGGCGAGTAAGTCTCAAAAACAGTATCGGGAAAAGATTTAGGCTTCTGAATCATTTAGCAGCTTAAAGAATTACACCAAATCTCAAGACTTTTTCTAATCAAGGTTTAGTATTTATGCCTTTGAGTTGTTTACTTACTGTAATAGTGAACACTTAGTCAGTGTGGGATAAGTATAATTAATGTAAATCTCAGGAATACAAAAATTACCTGTTCCATAGGAACTTCGCAAATCATTGTCCTTATTTCATAATTTATCAAACAGACCCTTAACCCTTTTTTTTTTTTTTTTTTTTTCCCCTGAAGAATCACAACATTGGAATGACTCTAGTCAAGAAGGGAGGGCAGTATCAAAATTCCACAGTATGCATCATAAATCTCCAGCTACTGACCTTCTGCTCTTTTATTAAGAAAGAAAATCATTTTAAGCATTTCTGCTGACTCAATGGGTAATACAGCATAGGGATAGTGAAGTGATTTTTCTTATAAATTAATCTCAGGCCATTTCAAATTGCTATACATCATAACCAAGTCTTTAAATTCCATGAAAAGATGAACGGCCAATCACTGACAATCTCTGAAAATCTGTTTTTCATTTCAACATCTTTGCCTTTTGAATAGTACTATGGTATGGTATGGTATAGTGCTGGGTGCTTTCTAGTCAAAGACATTGATTGGCATATTTCCATTACTTTGGTACTCTACTATTGATTTGTGCTATGTGTATAACAGGCAAACTATATGGTAGAGTGTGTCAAATGCATGGTATAATGTGTACAGTGCAATTGTACAATGCATAGAAAATAAAAGCATGTGAAACAGTGAATCTTTATTGCAAACTAACTGCAGAAGATAAAAAGCTGACTGGAGCACTTGTATAACAATTCAAATGCCAGCTGGAAGTCTAAAATCATGCCTCTGTTGTAAGTACTAGTAGACCCTGATAGTAACTACAGCATGGTAATTAACTATTAAATCAGTGAGAGCAGTATTGCTCCCTCCCAACCTGTTTCTCCAGCCTCTGCTTTTTTGCCTCAGTCTTGCCTTGGATGAAATTCAGGAAACCTGTTCACCTTAGAGAACCAATCTCATGTTAAGTACTGCTTGAACATCACTGTCCAAATCAAGCACAACACTGAACCCTTATCTAGCATTTTTCACAGGAAAAAGCTAGAAGTGACATCTTTTACTGCAGCTTCTGTTGTGGCATTTCTTTGTAAGGTCTTGATAGTGAAACTCTTTTAGTTGGTAAATCTAGACAGGTCATATGGTATGAATCAATACTGCTCCTGGAATCAGATAGTCAGGATAAGCATACAAGTATGAATGCAAGGTTAATTTTTCTAATTTTCCCTAATGTTTACTTAAAACTCTCAGTTTCCACAAATATTCATTCCAACAAAATCATTAGTTAGAACAGCAGCAGAGATATAAATGAGGCTAATGTGCAGCCACAGTGATTGATTTCAAGATGTAAATGAGTATTTGCAGATTTTTTGAGAGCAGAAATCAATCAGTTTCACCTAAATTGTAAGAAAAATGTAAATAATGTTTATGTACCTTATTCATAGCATTCTCCTGATTTACCTGCAGAAGCATCATGAGGTATAGACGATGTAGGGTGTTTTTACTCTAACTTCTCTCTTTTTGAGGACCTTGAGGAATACAGTATTCCCACAGTTGGGAACATGGGAGAAAAAAAAAAAAAAGAAAAACAAAAAAAGTGTTTCATATGTGCTTAATTAATCCGGAAAAGCCAAATTCTTATCTCCATTCAGAACCAACATAAAGCATCTCAAGAGTGTGTGTGAGGGGAGATATCCCTCAGTACTGTCCTATATCAGAGGATTCTGATAAGAAGCTGTAGTACCATTAGTTATAATTTGTCCTTAAACGTTCCAAGGATCAGTGCAACTGGAAACAAACTGCAAAGTTCTAGTAAATGCTGCGATGCAGCCTTTGATATCTTTCTGAGTAGTGATTAATTTAATATATTAATTAATTAAGCATTTCCATATTTATAATTGAGTGGTTATGCATGGGTAATTATCACATAACTACTTAAGTACCAGAAACAGCTTCCCTCACTGAAGATTCTTTTTTGTCCTTTTTTGGTTTTCTTTTCAAACACACTGTGTTTATACATAACATTATTCAGCAAATACAAACAGTAAGACAAATATTTATGATCTAAGATACCTTAATTTAAATGTAACTTTTTTTTGTATGTTTATGTTTTTATTTACTGAATGATGCTGAGTAGCCATTATTACCTGACAAATAACAAAGAGTAGTAGTCTTGGCTGATGACTGAATCCATCTTAGTCCTAAACTGTTTTAAGAATTACAGAAAAAGTTGCAACTTTACAAGTTAGTTAAGATAATTTATAAAATCTATGATGTATCACTTTTTCTATCACAGCAGTATCTTAATCTATCATATATTTCCTAGGCTGCATTTCTCTTTTGCTGGGATGCAGATTCACATTCAGTGACACGGCTGCATAAGTTAATATCCACCCTATTGCCAGGCACTGTTTCCCACCATCAAGCCACCTTCTGTCTTTGCTGCTACCCACAGTTGGATCCAGCTGTTTATGCAGTGAACTGGGGAATTGATCCAGCTGTAAAAGAGCGCAAACATTTTTGCAGGGATAGTTTAGTATAAACTAGTTTATCAATCCAATCCATTCTGTGGCTGCATAAACATTTGTGTTGGCACTGAGCAGGGGCTCCTGGTGCAGAAGAAGCCTGGGGGATGAGGATGGGCTGGTGCACCTTACAGCACAGTTGCTGCTGAAGAATCACAGCCTCAATGTTCAGGACTCACATTCACCTGTAGCATATCTGGGACATATAATTAGCTCATTCTGACTAAGGACAGTTTTCATCATTGTGCCGTGTACAAACATTTTTGTGAGGAGCAGTTACGTTAACTTTCTAGATTTACTGAAAGCTAAGACTTAACCTTTTTCTCCCAAATGAGAAACTGGTAGCTGCAAATCTCACAGGCCCAAGAGGTACCTACCTTTCTTACATTTATTTATGAACCACATTGTGCCCTGATCTTGCCTCTGGATCTGCTAGCGTGGACTTCTGTGCCTGTCACTTAAATCAGTAGAGCTTCACAGAGGCCCAAAGGGCTGTGAGAGTAAATGACGAGAAGAGCTTTAAGCAAGACAGTTAGAGAAGTAAAAGTACTGCCATAGTTGGCTTCAGCATCTTTTTTTACTTTCAACCACTGAAATTTTTTTCAAATACTTGATTTTCTTTAGAATATTTTCTACTGAAACTGAAAATGATAATTTTACTGTGCAGGTCTTTCTATTATATCCTCCGACAAAACAGTTGAACAGACACTTTGAATACTGGATTTATGTTTCTGGAATAAAGTTTTAGGAACCCCCTTAATTTGGTCCATTCTGTTTTGGAAGAAGTGTAAATGCAGTCTTACAGATTCATCTTTTGCTGAGAAATACCCAGTCTGCAGTCTTTACCTCTACTCATCAGCATTCACATCGTCCATATTGCCTACCAATAGTTCAATTTCATTGTACTGTTTTTGAAGAAAAGTGAATACCAGGTTGCCACAGTAATGTCTACTCTTAGCAGTAAGGGGACTTGGGCTCAGCACTCCAGTGCCATCCCAATGCAGTATCAAATCAATAGCTCTAGAAAGCTGAATTAGAGCTGGTAGTTGAAGCAGAACACATTTCCCATTCTCTCTACATTATATCTGCAAGTGATATCTTTCAGAGGCAGTGCTTTCAGGAAGAAAAATAGTATACTGCTCTTGTGTCTGGGTTATGTATTTGTAAAACTACTCAGGCAGCAAGAGAAGTTGAATATTTCAGTATCTGTCTTGTCTTACTCCATTGATACAGAAAAAACCACTGAATGAGAGGTGCTACATTTCTTTAATACACACTAGTGCAGATTTCTGAGATAATTTTCTAACAAGGAGTGAAAGTGCAGCAGTTGTGTTTGAAAATACTTGCACATCTGGCAACTATGTATCAAAGCTCCTTGTTTGTTAACCACATCCTTTGCACCGCAGTTGTTTAGAGAATCAGGGTGCATGCCTTTGTTGAGGAAAAATTTCCCTGCAGATATGCAGAGTACAGCCTGAATAAATCAGCTAGAAGGACCCAAAAACATACAGACATAAAATGTGCATATTAATTTATATGTTCAATAGCTGCCTCTGAAATTGCAGAGCAAGTTTTTCACACTAAGCAATGATAACAGTAAGTACACCTTGTTACCTTCCAAAAGATGAACCAAAAGAGCTAAGGGTAAAAAAGTTCGAACTTATTAGTAAAAGTCAGCCATATAGTGTCAGGAGATATGACTTTTCTAATGCAATTTGTATTAGATTCATATTTTACAGACATAGAAAAATTGTGGGAGGACCCAAGGTCCTCTCTGATGCTAAGTAAAGATTTAGCACTAACATTTTATGCAGGATAATTATTAAAGGTAGAATTTCCTCTAGACACAATCAGTGTAGAGCTGTTTATGGTAGATACCTGCACATTTTTATCAAATATTTTCTCGGTGTATGGAGAAACAATGTCTCACAGGGAGAGAATGTTATAATAGTCTAGCAGATTACCATCTTATGTTTAGATCTTAATATTGGTAGCACTTCTAATATATACTGCAAAATACTGGCTGTTTCACAGGTGACTTGAGGACCAGTAACTTGCTAACCTGAGTCTTTGGAGTTTGCTAATCATGAAGCTCTTTAAATTGTTTTTTTGTTGGCAGGGCAAATAATAAGCTTGGAAGGGTTGAGGTGTTTCTGCATTTGAGTTCTGCAGGCTCTGTATGAGAGCTCTGTGGCTGTACCACAGAGATTGGTGCATTCGCTCTCTGCAGCAGTTGCAGTGCAGAGGTCCCCAAGCTAGCAGAAGATGTTTAAACTCCAGAGCTGGAAGATGGATAAATGCATAGATGCCTGTGATTGCTTAGAGCTGATAAGCCCTGCTAACAGGCAGATAGATCTATTTAGCTGGGATGTAGCACTGTGCTGATTCTGCTGTGCTGTTTTGGAAAATATGTATGTTCAGCACCCCAGTTCACTGTGTAGACACACCATCTTGCTCAGAGGTCTCTAATGCAATACTTCACTGGGCTCCAAAGACTTGTTTGTATCTGGAATACTCTAAAGAAATGTACAAGATGAATCTTGCACGCTGAAGGGATCATATGCGTATCCACAGATCTTGTCTTGTTCTGCATAAAAATGTGAGTAATCACCTTAGAAGACAATAGGCAAAGTCTCCATGAGAAATAATAACTAATGTACTGTATGATATTCACTCACTGAAGATCTCAGGCAGCTACTTATATGACTGACTATGGTTACATACAGATTCAATTCTGTTAACAGTTCTTTGAATAGTTCCAAAAGGGCAGAGCTCTGCTGTGTGCTTCAGCAAAGAGATACAGAGGGAGCAGTGGTGTTGTGCAGCACATTATTTATAATTTCCTGACTACTTTGCCCTTTTAGAAATGAAAAATCCTCTTTGCATGTGAAATTTGCAGACAGTATGAATGCAGGTATGTTTTAGGTCCAAAGGCACACTTTGCTTTAAATAAATAAATAAATGTCAGCAGTATAGTGTGAAGACCTCCATGTCTGGAGAAGATTGTTCCCCTTTAATAAAAATAAACAAGAATAAGAAAAAAATTTTCTGTCATTCTGTTATGTTTATTTTTTACCCAATATAGACAGTCCCCATTCTTAACTTAGGAGCTGTTGCCCTTGTCCTGTATGTCTGTGTCCTAACTGGATGTGCCAATGACACTATGATAACTAGCAGTCAACATTTTACAGGCGTTAGAATAAGGAATACATTACTTTACCATTCAAAGACTACACTGACACATTTTTAAGTTGTCTATTATTAGTAGTATTAGTATTATTAAAACATTTGACAACTGAGATTCAATATCTGATATGGTTTGCTTCCTGGTTGCTTAGAGAACATTTTTTCTCCAGCCCTTCACATTTCAAAACAGTAAGTGGACTCAGTGTCTGTGTTTGAACTAATAATCATCTCTTTCAATATATGATAAATGGTTTATGGAGACTGTCATGACTTAAATTCAGTTTTGAGGTCTGATAACAGGTAGACTTTACAGTCCATCTTCAACAATTAATAGGGTTTTGACTTAACTGGCCTGGGACAGTAGATTTTTATTTTTGTATTAGATAGTTGTGTGGTTACATAAAGTTTCCCATTCTTTACCCCTCCCCACCATCCCTTTTCATTCTGTGACAATACTTGGAAAAACAAGGAGCAAAGGGAATTCTTTTTTTGCAATAGGAGAAATACATAGTTTGTATGTCTCAAGAAAACTTAAAAAATGCCTTCACAGAATTAAATTCCTTTCTTGGAATGTGACAGACCTGTGGATTATTTTATTATCCTACCATTTAGTTTTGGCATAAATTAAAACAATTTCAAAAAATTTAGAACAAGGAAAAAAAAAAAAAGTAAAAGTAGTGTTACCTGCTAAAAGAATAGACTGTTTTCTGAAACATAGATGACAACTTGTTTGGTCTGAACAGCCTAATGCCTGAGCATGGTTGTTACCTGCTTAAGTGCTTCTCCATTCTCCTCGCCCAGCACCTCAATAACTTAAATTAAACAGGATAGGAAGATAAAATTAGCACTTTAATTTATGCATACATCATAGGGTGAAAGCAAATAAATAAATAAATAAAGCTTCAGATATATCTCTTAACAGCCATATCCTTAGAGTTTAGTGAATCTAAGTGCTTATAATACCATACTGAAATGCATAATTCGGCCCTGTGGAATACATTTATAGAGCAAAGATGTGTTTTATATGTATGTATAAATATATATCTAGTCCCTCTGGGTATCTACACTTCATCCTTCTTTGACTTCATCAAATTCACTCTCAGACAAACAAGATTGGACATAAGAGTTATAATTCTGAGGAACTGGTTACAAGAACTAGAATCCAATAACTTAATTTAAATATATAAAAGTCAAAACAAATAGTACAATATTCCTTTTTTCTTTCTCTTTCTGCCCTCCCTTCCCATGGTTTTCATTAGCATTTTTGGCCATGCATGATTATTAGATGTCCTCTTTGTAATTAGACTACAGTGTTTGAAAACAACTGCAAAAAAATGATGTTGTCAAATTTGCCATATTCCTTTAGGCATTTTATTAACCAAAAATCTTCTTCCAAGCTCCTCCATACTGACAGCTACCCTATACTTAATCTAAACTTAATCTGATCTCACAGCAGATTTACAGTGGAGTATTGCTAGCAATTTAGCAGAATTAATCTTGTCCTATGGTTCCCTATACCTGTCATCAAATATTTCCTTATTCTTTATGACTTGAGAGGTTAAATTTCAGTATTTCTGGGGTTTGGCTGTTTTTTTCCCAACTTCAGAATTCTTCTTCCATGCCTTAATCGTTAGGAAATTTATAAGAAACATTTACTTATCACAGTTACACAGTATTTTTTTAATGGATGAATGCCTAGCATCTTAGGGAACAGAAAATGCTTTTCAATGGCACGCTACAGTTTTCCTCCATCTCCAGAATCTCCACTGCTGATTTACACTACACGCCTGATAACTTTTTCAACTTACCTGAAGGGTACTTCTGTTGAGTAGAGGCACTCCAAGGCAAAATCAATCTTCCTAATGGCGGGGAGAATTGTGCCACCTCAGTTGGTATTACAGGTTATTTAGCATAAACATATGTGTTCCCATTAAGGACCATCCACATTCAAGTAAAATGAGTCACTTGTGTAAGAAGTTTTGTTTATAAATCTGAGACTAATTTCCCTAGTCTATTCTGTGTGTGCCATGTGGTATAAAATTGTACAAATGTCAGTGTGCAGCCTCGTAATGTATTTCTCTGAGAGCAAAATGTAAAGTCATTATGCAGTATATTTCTCAGCAGAATTATAAATAAATAGAACGTGAAAAATAAAATCAGTTCTAGGTGAAGACCTTCACTACTTATCTCTCAGTTAAAAATGCAAATATTTCTTCAGTAACAACAACCCACTGACATGTTGGTTATATTAATATACAGTTAATACAGATTATATTAATTATGTGCACAGATAATGACCTGTTCGTTAAAAGGCTCCATTCCCACTGGCTTTTATAGCTGACTATATGCTCCACATGCACACAACTGTACCGTGGCTGCCCTTGTCTGAAAGAAGGCTCTTTTCAGTCTTGCACCACATAGAGAGATGGAGTCAGTCAGGTTTTCAACTTCCTTGGAGGTGCCTTCTTTCAAGCTAGATTCTCTTTCATCTGTAATAGTCAGACAGGAGAGTTTTGCATTTCAGAAAATGTTTAGTCTATATTTTGGCTGCCTTTTATGTGCTAAAATCTGTGGAAATTTCAGCCTTCCTGAACCTGCCTGAGCCTCTTGCAGTGCTCAGTGTTCACCCAGTTACTCCTGTGCCACCTCAGGACCCTGCCTGACTCCTTGTATTAACAGCACTGTTAGCACAGCATTGCTCACATTAGCACCGTTAGCATAGGACTGGGATTTTGGCAGCAGTGCCTGTACAGTCTGGAAGGAGTTTTCTTCCTGCTTTTCAGCAGACCATTCTCTACTTGTATTTCTGCTGAGGGAGAGGGGGTCTCCATTGCAGGTGTGGGCTGTTGCTTTTTAATATTGAGCGCATCTGGGCTGTTCAGTAGGTACCAGCTGGGAGAGATTGGGCTTGGACAGGTACAGCATGGACTGTAGAGTAGCTGCCATGGGTCTCGGTGTTATCTGGCATAAGGGCTATAGCGTTTGTGTATGATGCTGGCTGGCACAGTATACTGTGTTTGACCAGTGTTGCCTGGTAAATTTGGATCTCTCGGTGTTTGTGGTTACAGTGCTCAAGGGAAACGTCAAACCACAGGTGCCAGATGAAAGCAGTGCACAAAAATTAACCACTGGGAGAAGGATGACAAATATTCTGGCCTTTGCTGTAGGTATGTGTGTCACCTTCTTTAACAGGTCTCACGTAGAAGAGTTTTAGAGAGCAGAAACCTGTAGCTGTTGTGACAGCAGAGGCAGTATAGAAAATGGGAGGGTCTGGGGGTGCTGCTTGTGCTGGGGAGCTTTTGATGGCATTTAGAGCTGGCTTGCTTTGCAGATAAACCAGGGCCATGTACTCAAAGAAGCTGAAATGTGAAGATGAGGTGTTGTAAGCCTCACAAACCTGCTTCCTGAGATAAGTGTGGACAGCCCAGGAGAACTCCTGACAGTACTACTCCTGGCTGTGAACACACCCATGAAGCCTATGGGGCTGCACAGGATGGCACAGTGGAGCAGTCAGGAGGTTCAGGTGGAGCAGTTGTGTCTCTTTCATGACACTGCTGAGTAATCCTTAAATCCTAGACTGCCTAGGGCAGCAGAAGAACTTGGCCTCTTTGTGCTGATAAAGGTACTATAAGAAAACAGTGTAAGAAAAGTCAGTAGAATTCCTCTCTATTCAGCAAATATTTCTGACACCTTCTGGCTAAATCTAATCACATCCTACACAGACAATGACACCATTATATGCCATCAGCAATGGTTGTAAGAGTTCACACTATCCCTATAATCCATATAGAACTTTATATGATAGAATTTGTTATCAACCTTGAAAAGGGAAGTCTTAAATAAAGGCAGTACATACCAGAATAAAGCTGTTAATGACAGCTGTCAGGGTTATGAAGTCATTCAAAAAAGGAGGTGTTTAAATTAACATTGTGCTTTTGTGGTATACTTTATGATAAAACTCAATTACTTGGTCACACTACTTTTTTTTTTTTTCCAAAATACGTTTACATCACTGAACAAACAGCACCAAGCCTTTTCTACAGATGAATCAGTGTAATACCTTCAAGGTATGTGTTTCCTGCACTTGCACAAAAAGTACTGTAAGGTCATGCTATTAAAGACTATCATAAATCATTTCTTGAATAGGTAAGTTCAGTTATGACAATTCCTAACTTTCTAGTATTAAATTAGAAGTTCTTAATGTACTCATAAAGTAGCTTTTTCTGTGCACTTATTTCCTACTTTAGCTTGCTGTTTGGTTTACTTTATTATGTAGTCAAAATGAATTTAGTTTGCCTAATTAGAATATATACAAGCCTATATCATCTTTAGAAATAGGGAATTTTCAGTTTAAATGTGCAATAATTAAGAGCAAATGGGACTGAGTACTTAAAATAGTGACAGCTCTGTATTTTAAAATGTTAGGATGCAGTTGTTTGGTTATAGAGAACAAGAAAAGCAAGCTGGAAAGATGCCATTAAAGGCATACTTACTGAGAATTTTACTTTTATCTCAAAGATCAAAGAAACCCGTGATCTTCAGCAAAAATTCAGATTGAAAGTGCTGAAATTATAATGCACATTGAAGATGATAAGCAAAGTAATTGTTTAACAATTTGTGGGAAGGTGGAGAGCTTTTATAAGAGAGCAAATGAAGACATGAAGTAGCCCAACCACAAGTTTATAGTCTGTCAGAAGCTATGTCTCTAAAGGTGGAAGGGTAACAGCCACTAGATATATTTTTCAACTGAAACTATATCCATATCAAAAATCACGACGTACTGTTGCATAATTAGCACAACTGGGGACATCTAATCTTACTAATGTCTCTGTAATTGGTACAGACTATAAAAACAAAGGAATAAAGAACACAATTAGTATAATGAGTTAGACTGTTCAACCCTGACTCTTGGCAAGCACTTACCCAAATATTTCCACTGTGTACTCTCTCAGAAATAATTAATGTAGAATGGTATGCCTTCTTTCTTAACAAAATAGCTTGACCATTTCTAATATTTATTACACAGGTTAGTCAAGAATGTCCACACATAGAAGAAAGGGTCACAGTTTTTGCATTTGCTCCCATTTTGTCCTGCATGAAACTGAAATGAGAAAGTGTTGTATGGGGGCCAATACATCTCTTTCCCTCACAGTATTATAACATTGATGGAGATAATAAAAAGACTTAATATCATCTTGAAACATACAGAGGTTTAAGATAGGCAAGTCTTCTAAAAGCAAGCTTCCCTACCTGCGGTGAAAAAGGAGGTTTAAAGTAAATCCAGGGCTCTACATCAGCAAACGTAAATGGTATGCTTCTATTGACTCAAAGGATTGTTCCTACTTATGCCAAAAGCTAATTTGTCATCAAAGCACCATTCAAAGGTTTGATCTCCCACTTTTGCATGAAAAAATGGAGTTTAAGGATTAAATTTATTTTCCCTTTGCATTGATTTGTGTGTAGGTCTGCAATTCTGAAGGATTTGGGGTTTGCTTATAACATCATGATCTTCTTTACATTACAGGACTTAACATTATATACCTAAAAGTTCAGAGATGAATTGAATGACTGAATCTTAACAGTGGCTACTGTCCTTACAGTAGGAATACACATATTATTCATAAACTGCTCTCACCAGATAGTAATTTTGTTTGTGGTTTGTTTTAAATGAGCTGTTTAAAATTCTGTAATTAATTCATTGTACATGGCAAAAATGACAGATGGTTATGATAAAGGAACTTAATGCCTCGTGGAAACAAGTCAAACCACAATCAGTAACAGATGTTTTCTGCAAAGCCAGATTGTGTGTGTGTGTGTACATACTACATATATATATGTATATACTTGGAATATGGATTTATATATGTGTGTTTATGTGTATGTCTATCTGCATCCATAAATGTTACTTGAACACTTCCCCCACACACACAGGGCAATAGCTGTGATGTTTCTTAGTGCAGTAATGACCAACTTTATTCCTGTAGTCATACAAATGAATTCTATCAAGGGCAATTCCTTCAATTCTCCTTAAATTTTAGAAAACATTTACACACATATCAATTTTGGTGACTTGTTTATAAGGTAGAAATATATGGTTCTAGTTGTCAAGACAAAAAATCAAAGTAATGGTTCTAGTTGTCAAGACAAAAAATCAAAGTAATGGTTCCCCAAATTTTTAGAGTTGTGCTAATACTATACAAAACGCTGATTGTACTGCTTATTAGAGCTTTCAGAAAGGCAATTACTGGAAGACATCAGTGAAACCAAGCTGCTGTTTTAACAGTAGCCAGAATAGCTGTTAGCTTATGACTAGATGTAGAGTCAGTGAGGCTACAGTACCACAGGCAATTGTTTTTCAATATTATAAAATGTTGATCAAAACACATACTTCATAGCATATATAAATACACATTTTTAAATCTAACCACCATAATCTCACAGAGCAAATTTGACAGGTAAAACACAGCTAAAGGGGGACTGGGCATTTCAAGACCATTTTTTCTACATCAGGCTGTAATCTCCAATATTACTAATCTCTCATTCAGTCTTGTATTCTGACCAACTCCTTCTGTTGCAGGGGGATGCCATGACTTGGTACATGCTTGGGACCACCTAAGCGTGTCATGAACAAGCAACACAAGTATTCAGGGACTGGTGATTTTAGTTCTAGTCTTTGGCTGCCTCTGAGAGGCTGGGAACCTGACCTGGGTATACACCTTGGACAAGACCCAGCTCCATATCTGTTTAATACCAGCATGCATGCCAGTCCTTCTATTCACACACCCCTTCTCTTTGCATAAAAGGGTTGGACAGAAGTTACAATATACTCTGAGAAGGTTCCTGGCTTGGAAGATCAGAAGTCAGGACTCCAGAGGTATGTAGAGCCTGGCTGTACTTTGTAAACCCTAGGTGTTCTGAACTGATGTGATTTCCTCTGCAACTCCAGGCTCTTTCAGCTCAGCTGGTGTTCACTACTGCCTATGAAGATCTTTTCAACCACATACGTTGACACTGAATACCTATTTGTGCTGGTGGAGAGAAGAAAACAGAATGAAAGATTTGATTTAAATTCTGACACTTCTAAATCTGAAGAGCTCACTTGAGCTACAGATAGAATGCAACCTCCTAGTTATAAGGAAAAAATAAAATCAGGTGGGAAGTACTTAATCAAAAATTCTTTTGAGGATCACAACACTCTATTTAAGTAGAACTCTTTAAAAGTAATTGCCAAATACGTGAGTTAAAAAATTATAGGTCTGAGTAAGGCTCTTCAGGTATTTGGAATACAGATATTTTTATTTATTTATTTATGTATTGCAGGAGAAATCCTTAACTCTTACTTCAGAGAGTAAGAATTGGGTTTTTTAGTATCTTTATACTGCTACAGTGCTGTCTTTGTATGGTTTTCCTGCTTTTAGATTTTCTTGTCTTGGGCTTGTTCATTCCTGTGATGCACTAAGTAATCAAACCCTCAAGGAACTGAGGAGGGTTAAGTACGTCTCAAGATATTTAGTGTCCTAAGATAAGAAGTGCACTTTTATAGAGATATAGTGTGTAAGAGAACAGTGTGGTTATGAAGTCAATACTTTATTCAGGATCTGGGATACATAGAAGCAAGGTTGCACATGCAATAACCCCATCTGCAGTAAACTAACAGGAATTGTTGCCCAACTTTCAAGAGAAATTTAATGGCAATACTCAAAATCAAGGGCTGCAAAATCACAGAATTATTGCTATAAATCAGTGGAAGAAGTGGGATGCTGAATAGTGAGAGATCATTGTCTCTGAGCTTGCATAACCAGCTCCTTCTGGCTCTTAGCCTAATCATTAGACCAAACATTATGCTGTTTAGTGATGTGGATACTATCTGGATTTCTAGCTTAGTTTTTGTCATGCAAAAGATGCTGCAAGGCTTGAAGTAATCTCTCTGAAATGAATAACTCATTTGAAAGTGAATGGAATAGAGACCTGTCTTGGAAATGTTTAAAGATTTCAGAAGGCTACATTAAAGTACCCGCACAAAGGGTCCTCCCAATTGCACTAGAGCTTTTACAAGCACGTATTCCCTCCAGATGGAAACTATTAGAGTCAAGGACATTTGAATCAGTGATATAATCATTCTTCTAGAGAGCTTCTGTTGTAAACAGACAATACTGACAAAAGTAACAGTAACCCAGATATGTGAATACCCATGAATAAATCTCACAGACATTCAATTATGAGACTGGATTAGATCTCAAGCCCTGCCCTCAAAAGCATTTGCAAATATCCAGTTTTATAGGTTGCCATCAATGTAAAAACACGTTCTGATCCTGTAGAGCACTTTGTACAGGCTGAGGCCCAATACAAAAAGCAAAACCAAACAAAATCACATTTTAACATTGTATAGGAAAAAGTAAGACTAACACCACAAAATGAGAAGCATTGTCAATTAAAAAAAAAATATTTGAAAGTGTTAAACTGTTAATCTGCAAGTTCCTTCCTGGAAATGTTTAAACATGCTGCTTCTAAAGTTACTGGAGTATGCTGTCCCATCTCTCACTTCAGTTCTTCTCAGAGAAATTACCTGCAGCACACACTTTCAAGATATCCTACTTTCTCTTCTCTCAATGTTTGAGACCCCAGCACTGGGCCACATGATGAGAGGTGAAACTCAGGTATGTTACGTGGTGGGTCTGGGATACTGCTGTCTTGACCCTCTCCAAGGATCTTCGGAGTGTTCTCTCCCATTAGGTAGCAAACCCCTAACTGCAACCCCGTGTCCTTCTTCCATTAAGTGACCTGGTCACAGGATGCCTGGCATGTGGAGTGACAGAGCAAGCAACACCTCAGTGCAGGGCAGCAAAGGAGTGAGGTGAGAGCCTGGCAGATGGGGAGTGTGAGACAGGAGTTGGTGTACTGATACTCACCTTCAGTGTTTAAGAGTTGACAGGCAGCTGTTTGCCTGATGGCATTCCTGAGTCTGCATCAGCTGAGTTGCCTGCAAGAAGAGAACAGAAGAGCCTTTAGGGAACAGGTGCTGACTCAAGTCATCTACAACTGAGACTTGGCTGTTGCCATTACCCTCCACCGCTTAGAAATCTTAGGGACAGTTCCATAAAGGAATCCTCTAGCGCTTCACTTGCCTAACTTAGTGCAAATCTACTCATTCCTTTGTCACCCCCCGCCCCCCTTTTTTTAATGTGTAACTGTTGGCTAATCAAATTATCACTTAAAACTACTACTGCTACTGCTACTACTGCTGCTACTAGTATTACTGCTTCTACTAGTGATAATCTGCATTTTCTGACCACATTCTTGTATACAGTATTTTTTGTTATCAGGATAATTATTGTGCTCTGAAATAGTATCCTCCATTGAGACAATGGATCTTTTTTATTTGGTTAATATGGGGTTCTCTTTGTTTAAAAATTGTGCAAACTATGTCTTATATTATTATTAAAATTTTATTTTCAGATGGTGCCAATCTTCTATCTTAAGTGTAACATTCTGATATGCTATTAGAATTCAGAGAAAGTGAATTAAATTGTTGAAAAAAATATTCTTGGGAATATTTATGCCTCTATCTGTGAATTTTGTTTTTGTCCACTTCAGAATCTTTTAATTCTTAATAGACATTAAATTGGAGACTGCAATAAAGTTTAAAAAAATAACAATCAGAGCATATAAAATGAAAAATATAAGAAATTACAAAGAAAGAAAGACTTTCTTTGGAGGATTTGAAACCCTGTTCCAAGATTTTCTTCCTTTCTCATTATATGCCACTTCTAAGAATGCTACAAGAATTAGAAATGCATCAGTACTAGAATGATTTTTTTTTTTTTACAGGTTTTCAGAGTGTCCTCTAGAATTTACCCTCCAGGGCAGAAAATCCTCTCTTCAATAAAAAGAATTTTAGAACTCCCAGATGGCCGTTTCTCCTTTCCTTTGAATTGTTATTATCTAAATTTTAAATAAGTCTCTAAGTGATAAAGCTCACATTCTGGGTTTTTACTTAAATTACTTTTAATAAAATTACTTCAGCTAAGGCATAATCATTTAAGAAGTCTGAAAATACCTTCTGTCCCAAGATTTTTGATGTCAAAATGGAATCATTATCTATATAGCCCAGAAGGCTCAAATTCATTTTACATTATATAGTTGAGCAAACAGATGAGAGTTCATATTAGGAAATCCACCTATTATATAAGCATATACATATACATATCCTCACATATATATGTGTATGCATAAAGTATGGATGTATATCTATGTGTGTATCTATGTAACTGTCTTCATATTTGCCTGCTCTTTAAAATGTAATGACAAGACAGGTGGGATATCCTTGATAATCAGTTGCTCAGGAGAAGATTTCCATGAAAAGGAACTGTAAGCTTGGACACTGGTAGCAGCATACCAGAGATTAATTTGAATTTTAAATTTTAAACATGAATGCAGTGGGCCTTTACTTGACAGAAGATTCCACTTCTAGAGGAAGCCCTTTAACTTGGGCAGAAAGGTGAGGATGACATCATAAACTCACATGCAGTGATTATGGATATTGTATAAGCCAAAGGAAAAAGGAGGTTCATTATAGTTATGGTTTGTACTCCATTGGCCCTTAATTCCCACCAGTGCTAAAAGGCAATAGCACATCACGGTGCCATAAGCTGATCAAAGTTTGGAATCCTCCAAACAACCATGCCATGCACAAAGTGCTGTTACAGAGACTCTATGAGAGACCAAGAGAACACAAAAAAGGTCTATGAAATGCAAATACAG
The DNA here is from genome assembly GCA_013401275.1 of Pandion haliaetus. Taxonomy (NCBI): domain Eukaryota; kingdom Metazoa; phylum Chordata; class Aves; order Accipitriformes; family Pandionidae; genus Pandion; species Pandion haliaetus. Next base: position 3,489 of record VYZV01038522.1, on the reverse strand, counting down.
TATTGCCAGCCTGGAAAACAAAGACATTATTCTCACTATTGGAATGTCCCTTATACTACGTGAGTGTTTTCTCATTTATTTGGTTCCTAGGCTTTTTCACAGTTTGACATTTCTTACAGTACATAATCCTTGCAACAAGATTCAGTGCTTACAATACAATAACAAGCAGCAGCAAGGCTTTTCTACATATTCCTCCAAGTTATTTTCCTTAGCATGTGATCAGACTTTGAAAAATATGTTGTTTTGTAGCTGGTTTTGTCACGTAAGCTTCTGCATTTAGAAATAGCTGTGTGAGCAGCAGGAGAATTTGTTCTCTGGCTTGGTCTCTGATTAGATTCAACTCTTGAGGCAGTTTCTCT
>VYZV01038520.1:11010-24027 GCA_013401275.1 Pandion haliaetus | reverse complement strand
GCGGGTCCGACATTTTGGCGCACGGGTCCGACATTTTGGGGCAGTGAATTCTTCCAGCAACTTCTTAAAGGGGCCGCCTCTGCAGACCCCCCTCCCCTGCCACCAAGGAAAACCGCACCACACAAACCCATAACACCTGAAAATGAAGCTTTGGACACAAAAATGTGGCTTTGGAAAGTAAAAATGAGGTTTGGCCACTATAAATATAGCTTTGGACCCTAAAAAGAGGCTTTCTGTCCTAAAAATGCAGGTTTGTGCCATAAAAATGAGGCTTTCAACCCTAGAATCAAAGCTTTGGACTTGAAAATGAGGCTTTGAGCTCTTCAAGAGGGGTTTGGACCATAAAAACAAGCATTTGGACACTCAAGGTGTGACTTGGACCCTCAAAATTACTTGCTGGACCCTGAAAATGAGGCTTTGAGCTCTTCAAGAGGGGTTTGGACCATAAAAACAAGCATTTGGACACTCAAGGTGTGACTTGGACCCTCAAAATTACTTGCTGGACCCTGAAAATGAGGCTTTGGAGATAAAAATGCAGCATTGTTCTCTAAAAATGCAACTTTGCCACTAAAACTGAGCTTTTGGACCCTAAAACTGAGGCTCTGGAGCCTAAAAAGAGGCTTTGGAAGCCCAAACTAAGACTTTGGAAAGTAAAAATGAGGTTTTGGCCAGGTACTGCCCTATCACCAACTCAGGCACATATGACCTTACCAGCAGCTGCACAACCCAGCTTGCTGATCCTGCCTTATCACCTGCTTAGGAACATGTGACATCACAAGTACCTACACAAGCCAGGTGTCCATTCATACCCAATCACCTATTCAGCCACCTATGGCATCACTAAGCCAGGGGCCTGCTCCTGACCTGTCACTTACTTGGGATGATGTGGTGGTACAGCTCCTGGTGGAGCTGTCAATGGCCACCTGAGAGTGTGTATTGGGTTTGTGTGGCAAGGTTTTGGTAGCAGCAGGGAGGGGGGATCATAGGGGTGACTTCTGATGAGAAGCTGCTAGAAGCTTCCCCTTTGTCTGACAGAGCCAATACCAGCCGGCTCTAAGACGGACCCACCGCCGGCCAAGGCCGAGCCAATCAGTGATAGTGGTAGCACCTCTGTGGTAACATAATTAAGAGGGGAAAAAAGTTGCGGTGGGCACAGAAACGGCAGCTGGAGAGAGGAGTGAGAACATGTAAGAGAAACAACCCTGCAGACCCCAAGGTCACTGAAGAAGGAGGGGGAGGAAGGTGCTCCAGGCACCAGAGCAGAGATTCCCCTGCAGCCTGTGGGGAAGACCATGGTGAGGCAGGCTGTCCCCCTGCAGCCCATGGAGGTCCATGGTGGAGCAGATATCCACCTGCAGCCTGTGGAGGACCCCACGCTGGAGCAGGTGGGTGCCCGAAGGAGGCTGTGACCCCGTGGGAAGCCCACACTGGAGCAGGCTCCTGGCAGGACCTGCAGATCTGCGGAGAGAGGGGCCATGGAGCAGGTTTTTTCTGGCAGGGCTTGTGACCCCGTGGGGGACCCCCACTGGAGCAGTTTGCTCCTGAAGGACTGCATGCTGTGGAAGGGACCCATGCTGGAGCAGTTCATGAAGAACTGCAGCCCGTGGGAAGGACTCACGTTGGAGAAGTTCATAGAGGACTGTCTCCCGTGGGAGGGACCCCACGCTGGAGCAGGTGAAGTGTCCTGCCCCTGAAGAGGATGAAGCAGCAGAAACCTGTGATGAACTGATTGTAACCCCCATTCCCTGTCCCCCTGCTCCGCTGGGGGGGGTTAGGAAGAGAATCCAGGAGTGAAGCTGTGCCCAGGAAGAAGGGAGGGGTGGAGGGAAGGTGTTTTAAGATTTGGTTTTATTTCTCATTACCCTACTCTGGTTGATTGGCAATAAATTAAGTTAATTTTCCCCAAGTCAAGTCTGTTTTCCCCATGATGGTAATTGGTTGAGAGATCTCTCCTTGTCCTTATCTCAACCCAAGAGCTTTTCATTATATTTTCTCTCCCCTGTCCATTTGAGGAGGGGGAGTGAGAGAACAGCTTTGGTGGGCACCTGGCATCCAGCCAGGGTCAACCCACCACAGGGTGACAGTGGTGGTGGCTGGATCCTCTTCTAGGCGCCCATTTCACGGAAGGACAGGCTACTTGAGGCTGGCTGGGAGGTCACCTGGTCCCAGCCCCCCTCTCAAGCAGGGCCACCTGCAGCCAGTTGTCCATGACCATGTCCAGAGGGCTGTGGAAGATCTCCAAGGATGTAGACTCCACAGGCTCCCTGGGCAGCTTGTGCCAGTGCTTGTCAACCGTACGGCACCCTTTGCACTTCCCCTTGCTGAACTGCATGAGGTTGCTGTCAGCCCATCTCTCCAGCCTGCCCAGGACCCTCAGGATGGCAGCATGACCCCCTGGCCCAAGCACCTCTCTTCCCAGCCTGGTGTCATCTGCCAACTTGCTGAGGGTGCACTCTGCCCATCACCCAGACCATTAGTTAAGGAAGATGTTAAACAAGATCGGACCCAGTACTGACGCCCGGGAGACACCGCTAGTTCCTGGCCTCGCACTAGACTTGGTGCCACTGAGCAGCACCCTCAGGGCCCAGCCATTCAGCCTGTTGCAGTCCCGCTCGCTGTCAGCTCGTCCAGCCCACTTCCATTCCAGTGACTTGAACTCCCTATTCATCAGTGAAAAGAAGAGTAAGAAGATGAAAGAAGAGATTGCAAGATGGGCACATGCAGACACACTGCTTTCAAAATCCCGTAACATAAACTTCTCCGACTGGTTATTTCCACCAATGGCCCCAAAACCTACAGAGAAGGAAAAAAAACATAAATTCCGCAGGCAAGGCCAACAAGTGTTTTTAATTCTGGCTTTGGCTTTTCTGCCTGTTGCTTCCAAATGAACGTTGCTTCTTCAAGGCAATCCCAAAAGCTGAACATGGATTAAAGAAATCCGTTGTCCATCTGGTGCCCTGACCCATCTCCCAAGAGTTACCTTAGTCCTAGGAGGCAGACCCTGTGGTCCCACAAAACCCACCTGCTTGCTGTTGGTCCCCCACTGACTGAGGGAGGAACAGGCATATGCTGGTGCTGGTGAGGAAGAAGCCTGTTGTCCAGTTTTCAAATCAGGGCGCCTGGAGAAAAAAAAGAGTGATCTGCATTTAGGGCTGTTCTTACACCTTTCCCTAGGCTTCAGGCATTTTCTTGGAGCGGTTTCTAGGACAGAGAGAAGATGTAACCAAGACTACAAATGGGAAAATTGACTGGGGTCTTCCCACCAGGTCTGCCCCCGTCAGAGCAAGTCCTTGTCTTTATACTCCCTACGGCCTTCATTTCATAGAATCATGGAATCATAGAAAGGTTTGGGCTGGAAGGGACCTTAAAGACCATCTAGTTCCAACCCCCCCCTGCCATGGGCAGGGACACCTTCCACTAGACCAGGTTGCTCAAAGCCCCATCCAGCCTGGCCTTGAACACTTCCAGGGATGGAGCATGCACAATCTCTCTGGGAAACCTGTTCCAGTGTCTCACCACACTCACCGTAAAGAATTTCTTCCTAATACCTAATCTAAATCTTCCTCTTTCCGTTTAAAACCGTTACCCCTTGTCTTATCACTACACTGCCTGATAAACAGTCTCTCCTCATCTTTCCTGTAGGCCCCCTTGTCGCGTCCCAAAGTTGGAGCGACTCAGGTTCATGGATTTCCTTTGTCAGAATTAAGGTGAAACAACACCAGGGGAATTCAAACACCAACCATCATTTATTCAACGTAGCTAACCTTGCGCAAGCACAAGTGAACTTATCAATATGAACCTTGCATCATGTCATTAGCCACTGTTTGAAAAGAGAAGGGAGGTGTAGAAAAAGAAGTGGAAAAAGGAACATGAAACTGTGTCAGAAGGAGATCCCTCTCATTGAGTCACAAGGTTCAGAGCAGACCCCCTTGCTTTCTGGGCTCCTTCTCAAAGAGGAGCCCAGGGGAGGCTAGATCCACTCCTAGTCTCAGACTTGGTCAACAGTTTATGTTTCAAAGGATGAGGTGTAGGGACTGTGGAAAAGAGAAGAAAAAGAGAAAGAAAGAAGGAAAGAAAGAGAGAGAGAAAGAAAGAGAGAAAGAAAGAAAGAGAGAGAAAGAAAGAGAGAAAGAAAGAAAGAGAAAGAAAGAAAGAGAGAAAGAAAGAAAGAGAAAGAAAGAAAGAGAGAAAGAAAGAAAGAGAAAGAAAGAAAGAAAGAGAAAGAAAGAGAAAGAAAGAAAGAAAGAAAGAGAGAAAGCGAAAAAGAAAGAGAAAGAAAGAAAGAGAGAAAGAAAGAGAAAGAAAGAGAAAGAAAGAAAGAAAGAAAGGAAAGAAAGAAAGAAAGAAAAGAAAGAAAGAGAGAGAAGAAAAGGGTTTCACCAATCCTGGGCCCAGTGTTGGTCCAGCCAGCATAGAGATCCAGTTCCAGAGGGCGTGCACTGAGAACTTATTCTTCCTTCTTTTATAGTGTGTTAGTCGGTGGTCTCGACATGCACAGTTCATGTTCCTGGGGTTCTCTGGAATCAGTCAGTGAGCTTGAGGGGGGGTTCATTGGCAAGTTGCCTCTCTTTTTCTGCTGGCATGGTCGTTTCAGATAGAAGCACAGTCCCATCCTCTGTGGGGCCCCTTTCTCCAGGCACATACGCTGTGCTGCTTCTCATGGTCACTTAAGATAAGGAATTGCGGCTTTGGAGAAGTGCGGTCCCACCCTCCATGGGGCCCTCTCCTCCAGCCATATTGTCCTGTTCACACAACTCCAGCATTTTTACAGAGGCATCTTTTCCACCAAAGTTCTTTAACGAATGTTTGAGACATTGACTATAATTTGTCAGACCATCACACCCCTTTAAGAACTCTTCTCTACATTAGCCAGCTTCAGACAGCAGACAAGTAGCAGTTTACACCAGGGCAGCAACCTAAAGCCCAGCAAGGGAAGATAAGGACTGACGTGGGGTAATTCAGCTCTGACAGCACTGGAGGATGCAGGTAGCAATTGTCTCCTATGACAGAAAGAGAAGAACACAGGAGGAGGAGAAGAAAAATAGCAAAGCCAGGAAAAGGAAATGTATCCTGAACACATTTTAATACTTGTTATTACCTGACATAAAACAGTAAATAGGCTTGCTGCCTGAGAACTGTGTCAATGCCACAACCATCCACAGATGTATCATTCATCTCGTACCACAGTCCTTTGCTGGCCTGCAAAGAAAGGCATCAGACTCTGGAGGTGAACTGTATGGTTTCTCCACAAAAGCACAGGCAGGAAACTATAGAACCAAGAGTACGCCAACACAAATCCAATCCAGCCCCTAAGGAGACCTTCTCCCCAAAAACCTTGGCTGCCAGTAACAGTGCCATGAAAGTTTGTCTTCCCCAGCACACATTTTTCCCCTGCTAGGAAGGAAGAGACTCTTTACCTTTGTGTAGCAGAAATAGTGTCCTGCACAACACCTACCACCGCTATGTACCAGGACAGCATAGAAGGTGTAGAGGAATGGTTCTCCTGCTGTCTAGGATGTGTATGGCCAAAGATCCAAGTACTCGGGACACTCCACAACCTATGGGGACACCAAGAGGGCTCAGAAACGATCCTGAAGTACTACATGAAATAGCCTTCAACATGGAATGGTTTGGCTGGCAGGAAACTGTCCTCAGCCAAAGCAGCTGTTGGAGCAGAGTACATGCTTGTCTTCCCACCAGAACTCTCCTCTCCCCGGAAGGGAACATGAAAAACCCAACATGAACAGCTTGTGAAAGAGCGTACTGCTTTGGGAAGTCTCCTGCTCCAGGAAGACAAAGTTGCGCTCCAATTGCGTACACACCTTGCTGATCTTCCTGCCGGTGCAATCTTCAAACCTTTTCAGACACACCATGAGAACCTTGGGCACGCAATGGACTGTAAACCTCTTGGAGGTGGCAACCACCTTGTCACACCTTGAAAGCAAGCACAGAGCCAAGTGCTGAAATGCACCCTATCTTGCCCCAAGAAGGCCAGACAACCTGACCTTTCGTGTCTCACACATCCTTATGCTATTTTAAGGCTATTCAGTACCATAAGGCCATATTAAAAAAAAAGCTGTGTCTCATTATTGTGCATTAAACCTACATGAAACGATGACATACGCTTGATGACATCCAGCACCTTCCTGCAGGATCTAGTAGTAATATGTCATTGGTAGTTGCTACATTTAAAGCAGTTTTTGCCATCCAGCTGCTCGGGTTTCACAAAGTCCTCCAAAGCTGCGGCGACAGATGAGACTGCCTGGAGGAGTGAGAAAAGAGAGCAGTGAGCTGTGGGCAATGACCTTCCCCAAACATTTACTAGCAGTTGACAAGAAGACCCAGGTAGCTGATGCTAAGAAGACCTACCATGAACCCGCAAGCAGCATCCAGAAGGAGGCAGAGAGAGGGTATAATGCTGAACATTTCCCTCAATTCCCAAGGATTCCCGGGGCTAAGAAGAGCTACCTCTCTGTGGCACCACACGGTTCCACTACTGATGGTGTGCAGGGTCGTCAATAATGAAAACAATACAACCCATCAGCCTGGGAGCCAGATGGGGTGTCGAGGGAGGGCAAAAGGAAGAAGGATGAGAGTACATCAAGGGTGCAGAGAGGATAATTCCTACTTGTCCACCTTAATGCCAGCACCTACATGACCACTGCCATGGCCTCCCCAGAAGGACACAGCACGTTCCACTTCCCACCCACCACCAAGCTCTCTTGTGTTTGCAGTATACATTTTTAAGTCAGCTGCGTGGATTCTGGAAAGCTACAGGGGCCTTGGGATGTCTTGAAGCACTGTTAGAAATCCTTTTACTTTTATATCCAAAGGGACATCCAGGAAAGCCTTGTGGGAATCAAAAACTGCTTTGTAGCTCAAGCACGTGACAGGAAGGCAAATCAAAATGCTCAGCAATAGGGGAAGTTGACTGGCTGTGCCAGTTTACGTCCGTCATACCTACTACACCAGTCGCATGATTGGCTGTTTATCACAGACTGACAGAAGGTACAGACAAGTTGAGCAGTAGTTGTGGAAAAGTACCTCTGGATCTCAGAAAGCCCCCAAATATTTGATGGATGATGGTAGCTGCTTGAGAAGACATGTCCAAGGTGGAAACAAATGATAAGGCAGAGAGTGATCTCCAAGAGTTTTACTTTGTCTGAAAGCCCTGTGTTTTCCTTGATGGGAGTACCTCAAGGAGTCCAAAGGGCTCAGGAACATTGAAAAGGTAGTTTGCTTGTGCTTACTTGCTGCTTCCACTCAGAGAAGCTCTCTGCATGACATCGACAGTATAGCGTAGGAACTCATGGGTGTCTTCCTGCATGCCAAGCTGGAAATGTTCTCTTATTCCTACGAAAGAAGAAGTTAGTAGCTCTCTCCTACAAGAAGGGACGAAAACCTGTAAAACAACCTGAAATGACTTATGTGTGAGGACACTGATGACAGTGCTAAGCTGGATGGCACTGACTGAGGAATGCAGGACCTTGTTAACATGCACTTCCATTATGCACATGGTGCAGAAGCCTTGCTAACAACCTGAAGAGGCAGGGAGGGAAGCAAGCTCCTCAGGTTAGCAAAATAGCCATAGCGATGGGAAACCTCATGGAGATCTTGAAGTTCTAAGAACAGTCTCCACTCCTCTTCTCCCAAGGTGCCAATGTCCCAACAAGCCCGGGACATTTTAGTGCATAGAAAACTTTCTTCAGAGAGATGCTAAACTGACGGAAGTTTTCTGTGCCATAAGCAAAGAGAGTTTGACTTGCAGGAATAGGGACCGAGACCTGGGCCTATAAAGAAGTGCCTTTCTGAAGATGAACACACCTGGATACAACAAGCAGCTTTTAGGCTTGAGAGTTCAAAGAACAACTCCTCAGGGGGTTGACAAAGAAGGGCTGCTTTTCTCCTAAATCGAATTCCACATTCTAGGAATCCTTGGGAAGTGCCCAACAGATTTGAGTTCCTAAAAGTACTCACATGACTGGCTGTGCTCCCGAGAGAGCAGGTAGTTGGCCAGAGCCAGGGTGTACAACAGGCACTGCAGGATGGAGTTGATGAAGCACATATTGCCCAGGTTGTGGAGTCCCGCTCTAACTTGCTGTCATTGCTGCCAATCGATGCAAATCTTCTCCAAGGGAAGGAGGATCCTCTGTGGCAGAGCCATTCCCTCAGCAATGACTGCAGGGAAATGACATTTGAAAAGAGGTGATATTGTTGCATGAAAGCATATTTAAAAGTCATGTTCTGTACAGGAGCACCCAGGACAACCAGCTGTAACCTCCAACCCAGAAACATGGGGGGAAGCCTAACACTGCCACTGATATTTACTGGTCCAGAAACAGTTTTGGAAAACTGTCTGTTCCCCTGACTACTTTGCCAAAAGTCCAGCAAACCCACACTGATTCCTGTGCCTTGGGCTCCCTTTCTTTCCCTCTAGAGTCTTGAATTGGATTATCAGGTCAAGTCTTCACTGTTCCTGATTGCAGCTTGACGAAAACAAGCAGGTACCCAGCCCAGCAGGTAATCCTACTGATGTCAGATCTCTGTAGGAGCAATGTCATCTTTCAAAGTCTTGTACATAGTGGCAGAGGAGTGACAGAGAAGCACTTTTCTGCATCTAATTGAAAACACCTGGGTAAGTCTGGCTGCCATCAGGAAGTGCCCCAGAATTCACTCTAGGTTGTCAGCACATCAGCATTCAGGGGTGGAGCACCAGCCATGTCCGTTGTCTTTGGGGATTCAGATTCACAAAGTCCAAGCATGCAGGTGAAGCCATTACTTACAGGAGTCATTTCCCATTGCGGCCATCGCTTCTCTCTCTGGAAAAGAGGGGAAAGCTTTGGATGACAAAGGATGTCAGGATGCACTCCAGAAAGAGAAGATCTGTGCCAATCCTGTCACCTGATTGCAAAGAAATAATTGTAGCTCAACAAAATGATTGAAAAAAAAACCAAACACAAGCCACAGAACAGCATCCGCCATCAAAAGTCTGTCAGTGGTACTTGTAACCGCTGCTGAGCTGCAGGCCGATGGCCCCACTGTCCCTGTTGCAGGACTCCAGTTGACAGCAATTGCCAAGGCCCTTTTGAAAGACTGTATTACATGTCGCCTTCTCTGAAGAGGACCTGCTGCCTACCTGTGGCTAACATTAGCAGCAGAGCCCTCGGGCTCTCCAGCCCACACTTGCCCACCTTGGATGCAGAAGTGACCACCTTTCACCTGCTATTTTAATGGCTGCCTTTGCCGCGCTCCTTTTCTGTCTGCCTTCCTACCGCCTGAGTCAGGATGGGCTTCTTCTTGTTCTAGGCTGAGCCCAACACCTCAGACTACATCGCCACCCCCTAATTTACCTATCCTAGGATATGGTAAAGAAATAAGAATGAGGACAGAGGAACTCTACCCATAGTCCATCTCTGGCCAGCCTATCAAGGTGTAATAGCTCAGCCTACAGCTCAGAAGGTAGAGACCAGCCTGTACTTTTAGCCCATATCTACCTACTATGAACATCTCCAAAGATGGAGACCCCACAACCTCCCTGGGTAAACTGAGCCAGCGATCGTCACTCTCACAGTGACGTGATGTTCTGAGGGAACCTCCTGTGTTTCATTGTGTGCCCATCACCTCTTGCCCTGTCACTGGGCACCACTGAAAAGAGGCTCCATCCTCTTTGCACCCTCCCTTCAGGTGTTGATATACATCAGCAAGATCCCCCTGAGCCTTCTGTTCTCCAGGCTGAACAGTCGCAGCTCTTGCAGCCTCTCCTTCTATCTGAGGGGCTCCAATCTCTTCACCATCTTCATGGCCCTTCATTGGACTCTCTCCTTTATGGCCATGTCTCTCTTATACAGGGGAACCCAGCACTGGCCCCAGCACTCCAGACGTTGCCTCACCAGTGCTGACCAGGAGGATCACCTCCCTCCTCCGGCTGGCAGTACTTTCCCTAACACAGCCCAGGACACCATTCATCTTCTTTGCAGGAAGGTCATATTCCTGGCTCGTGGTCACCTTGCTGTCCACCAGGACCCCAAGGCCTTTTCACCAAGCTGCTTTCCAGCTGGGTGGTCCCCAGCATATTTTGGTGCCTGCGGTTGTTCCTCCCCAGGGGCAAGACTTGGCCTTTCTCCTTATTGAGCTTCATGAGGTTCCTGCCAGCCCATTTCTCCAGCCTATTGAGGTCCCGCTAGGTGGCAATGTGACCCTGTGGCCACTCCTCCCAGTTTGGTGTCATCTGCAAACTTGCTGAGGGTCCACACTGCCCCACCATCCAGGTGTGAGCCAGCATCCCTGCACGGCCAGGAAAGCTCTGCCTGTCCCCTGCCCATCCTATGGCTCCAGCCTAACTCTAGGCTCTGTCCTAACGCTGAAACCAGTTTTTCTGCTCTTGGCCAATTGTGTGTGTCCAAGTCCTGGACCTGTGCACTGTAGCGTGAGCAGGGCTAGGATGTGCCACTTCAAAGCTGCCACCTCCAGGCATTGGTATCCAGCAATAATAAAACCAGAATAAATCCAGCCACCTTCTCTTTCAGACCACCAGGGGTGGGATCCAGGAGGACACATGCTCTGACACTCTCCTTAACCAAAGCGAGGTTGAACAAACTCTGGTTCTCCAGCTCATCCTTTGGACTTTTTTGAAAGTTGCACGCTGTCGTGGTTTAACCCCATCTGGTAACTAAGCCCCACACAGCCGCTCACTCACTCCCCACCTGGTGGGATGGGGGCGAGAATCAGAAGAGTGAAAGTGAGAAATTATGCTTGTGAACAGCATGCAAAGGGAAGGTGGAAAGCAGCAGCAGCTTTCAGGGCTGACCCCTTCCTTGTAGGAGAAGTGGCAGGATGTTTGCAGTTTCAGAAACAGTTTCTGCTGAGAAGGCTAGCAAGGAGCTGAGATAAAGACAGTTTAATAGGGAAAGCAAAAGCCATGCACACAAGCAAAGCAAAACAAGGAATTCATTCCCCACTTCCCATGGACAGGCAGGTGTTCAGCCATCTCCAGGAAAGCAGGGCTCCAGCACACTACGTAATGGTTACTTGGGAAAACAAACACCATCACTCTGAACGTCTCCCCCTTCCTCCTTCTTCCCCCAGGCTTATATGCTGAGCATGGCATCTTATGGTCTGGAATATCCATTTGGTCAGTTTGGGTCAGCTGTCCTGGCTGTGTCCCCTCCCAACTTCTTGTGCCCCTCCAGCCTGTTCGCTGGTGGGTTGAGAAGCAGAAAAGCCCTTGACTCTGCGTAAGCACTGCTCAGCAGCAATGCAAACATCTCTGTGTTATCAACACTGTTTCCAGCACAAATCTAAAACATAGCCCCATACCAGCTACTATGAAGAAAATTAACTCTACCCCAGCCAAAACCAGCACACACGCAACGCTTGCTTTTTGCTGCTTGTCAGGAGGATCTCCTGATCTCCATGATCTTTCAGATGTGGCTCAGAATGACCTCACTGTGTCATCAACCTGGTAACACCTTGATGTTGGCCAGCCCTGACTTGATCCCCATCCCCTGATGGTTTTCTCCTTGGGTTCAACCACTGCTGGTTCTTCTCCTTGGGTTCTACCTCAACGCACACAAGTCTGGGAGATATTCCTGGAGAAGACGGAGACAAGGTGGACATAAAACATTTCAACCCATTCTGTATCTACTTGTAATACTTTCAGCAGTTGCCATACATGGTGTTAAAATATTTTGAGTATCAGCTGAGTACTGCTATGCACCTTCTTTCCAAAGAAGGACCTGTCCTTCCAAGATGCTGTCCTCAGAGACAACTCTACTGAGCTCTGCTGCCCTTCAATGCTCGTGACTATGATATCCCACCTAAAAGACCTCTGAAAGACCTCATCCCAGCCATGATGGTCACTCTAAAGGTGATGTCCTCCAGGCCAAGTCTTTCCCAAGTCCCTTGAAGACTGCAGGAACCTTCATGTTTGTGCTAGAGATACATTCACCTGCTCATGCGTCCATTGTGGGCTCATCTGCGGGTGGGAGCATGTTGCATGGTTGGGGGAGAACATTGCTGGCCAAAGCAGCCTTCTGATGACATGTTTGAGCCCCACACCTGGGAGAAAATGAACTTTTTTTGGAGGTGGGATGGGACAAAATAGCGAAAGTTGGTGCATCCTCACCATTGATGGTGGAGGAAAACATCTCAGACGCCAACTGTGGGATGACCAGGAGAAAAAGGTGGAAAATTTGGATTTATAGAGGCTGTTGCTGCTTCTTTTGGTATTTCTAACAAACAGCCCTGTGTTACTGCATCCCATTGGTGGCCCAATAAGCCACTGGTGCCTTTACAGTGGCCCTGGTGTTCCTATTGGCTGTTGGCATCTTTTGGAGGAGGAGTAGTAAATGGGGTAAAGGGAGCGATAAGGATCAGGGTATAAAGTGATACAAAGGATATAAAGTGATATAAAGGCTACAAAATTAATTAAAGTGAGAGGATATTGACACCTGAGGAGAAGACATCCCATTGAGGCCCAAGCATTTCTCCTCCGAGGATGTCCTCAGACCAGGAGACCCTCTGACAGGTACACCACGCTCGAGTCCCCAACATATTGAGCAATGCAGGGCGTCTTCCCCCAAAATGCTGTCCACATGGAGTGTTAGTGGCCCAGATGCCACCTCATCCCTAACGCCAGGTCTTCTGAATGCATGGAGGGGAGGTTCTAGCATCATATTGATTGTCACAGCACAGGATATTTGGGGTGGGTGTGCCCCCATGAGCCTCTTCAGTGAGCAGAGATGGTTTTTTTCTCCAAAAAAAAAAAAAGGTTTAATGAGGATTTTCTTCCTTTATTTCTTCATTAGGATACTGTTATGGGTTTGTGTGGCGCGGTTTTCCTTGGTGGCAGGGGGAGAGGGGCTGCAGAGGCGGCCCCTTTAAGAAGTTGCTGGAAGAATTCGCTGCCCCAAAATGTCGGACCCGCACGCCAAAATGTCAGACCCGCCTCTAGGCGGGGAGTGACGGTGGTAGCGCCTCTGGGAAACATATTTAAGAAGGGGAACCGGTAGTAGGGGG
>VYZV01038519.1:9417-27765 GCA_013401275.1 Pandion haliaetus | reverse complement strand
AAAATCTGTTAGCTTAGCTTTTGATAAATTGTTTATATATCTGATGTCGGTACTCTTGCCCTACTTGCTCTTGTTTATGCGAATTTGGGAAAAATTGTCCTTACTTACACTTTGAGAGAAAATTCTGCTTCAACTCTTTCATCTTGCTTGGGACTTCCCGTTGCAGGTAGCCTGGAAGGCTGGTCTTATTTTTTTGGCAAGTTAAGCCTTTCTCACAATCCTGTATTTAAAAAGATCATGTTACCTTGATGTCATTAAATCTTTTGCAATTTTCCAGACATCTTGGCTACACAAAGGTTGGATCAGACCTATTTGTTCACTTCTGATTGATACCTAAGCAGGCAGAGAGCTGCTTTTCCCTGGGTAACAAAGAAACTGTTAAAGAACTGCAGGGAACCTTTTCTAGTAATCTTTTTGTTAATTTTTACTTGTATCTTCTAACGTGCTGTAAGAAATTCTTGGACATTTCAGGTTTGCTGTGTGGAGATGAAAGGCATACTTTCTAAATCCTGCATGTGTTGACTTGACTCCTCAAGCTAGAGCAATCTTTTGCATTATTTTGCAATACACTTGCACAATACAGCCTTAACGTGTCTAGAACAGGCTATTCAGAAAACATGTTTGTTTGCTTTTCTTTGTGCAGAGTTGTGGTTTTCAGAAACAAACATGAAAACTAAAGACCTAGAGCCAAAATTCAAGCGACTCTCCTCCTGCTTCTACTTTCCCTGCTAAATGAACAACAAAAAACGAGGGAGAGGGAAAGTGGAAAGACAAAGATAGTGGTGAAAGTGAGGCAAACATGACCTGATATCAATATCTAGCAGTTGCACCTGGTTTTACAGACCGTTAAAGGTGACCTGTGGATAATGTCCTTAGAAAAGGAAAGCGCGGAGGTGCATCTTCGGCACAATGTCCTGCCTGTAGCTTAATTTTAAGAAGAACCTTGTGGGGGACACAACAAAGATAACAAATAACCTAGCAACCTTGAAACAGGGCTTCCCCATGCCTTTATGAATGTATATGCTATAAAGCCCTGATTGTATCCAGCAGCTCTTTATTCTCCATAGCCAAAAGTGTATAGTTCCAGCAGCTGGACATCCTCCCCTTGCCCTGTAATCTTGCCCGGTGAAGCTCTTGGCTTTGTAACTTTTTCCTCCTTGCAAAGGGGGTTAGCCAGTCTTGGAAAGGAGGCACAGAAAACTCTCCCTCAGCATACTTGTTTGCTGTGCCTTGCATAAAATTATTCCAAACAGTTGTTTTTATCTGCCTTCTCTTTTGCCCAGAGGTTTGAAATTAAAATGAGCCTGTCCCCTCACCAAGAGAAACTGGGAGATTTGTTCAAGTGACAGGCTGAGGCACTACCATAGTCTTTGGGCAACATTTAATAAGTTGTTAATAACTTAATCAACTAAAGGGTTTTCTTTAGTGATTGGGGGGGCAGGGTTTTTAGGGTTTTTTGTTTGTTTTTTTTAATAACCTAGACCATTTCTATGAAGAGGCTGATTTATAAAGCAAACTTAAACACCTTTATTTTGTGTATTTTTTTTAATGACTAACATTAATTGTGCCAGCTTTCGAACATTTATAAATATTTTCTTTCGGAATTGTGCTCATTTTTGAAAGGATAAATGAATAAATTTGAACTGCATGTGTGGGTATGTGGCAAAGGGTGGGTGTGGAAGGTATGTGAATACCTCACCCATCTTCATAGCACTAGTATGCATTCAGTAGGGTCTTTTTTTGAGTGATTTTGTTGTTTTTCTAAGAGTTTGTGCTAAATTAATTGTTCACCCTGTTTTGACTGGGAGAGCATGCCTTATGCAATGTTTCTGTGTTCCAGTTGTACATGTATCAGCTGTTCCGGAGTTTAGCCTATATCCATTCCTTTGGGATCTGCCACCGGGATATAAAACCACAGAACCTCTTGCTGGACCCTGATACAGCTGTTCTAAAACTCTGTGACTTTGGAAGGTAAGTGCATCTGTGGCCTGAAACCTGGTGAAAAGAGCTTCGTTCAAAGTGAACCTGGGTGCAACTTTGCAAAGAAATCCTCTGTGTTCCTCAGAAGGTCTTCATTTGTAGTTTTGAAAGAGAAATTACTGATATTCTGTTTTCCTCTTAAAATGAATTCATATGAGAGGGGTGGAAAAAATTGCTGGAAAAGGATATCAGGAGGGAGGGAGGGAATTAAAGTTCAAGCCTGTTATTTATGCAGGCATTAGAAAAATAAAATAAACACCCTGT
Source organism: Pandion haliaetus (assembly GCA_013401275.1). Taxonomy (NCBI): domain Eukaryota; kingdom Metazoa; phylum Chordata; class Aves; order Accipitriformes; family Pandionidae; genus Pandion; species Pandion haliaetus. The sequence continues at coordinate 25,521 of VYZV01038519.1, read as the reverse complement.
CACACAGGGAAAATACTGCACCATGGAAAAATACAACCAAATATTAGGGTGAGATGTGTTTGGGGAAGAGAGGACAGGTGCAGTGGCATAGTAACCTAAAAAGGCTAACGCTGCACTTTATTAGTCCACTTATATGTGCACCAATTCACTTAATCTTTCAAAAACCGTAGAGGCTTAAGATAGAAGCAACACATCTAATTGAAGCTCTTAGATAGTGGACATCTATCCTAGTTTCCAACGGCACATTTATTTCCAGTATCCTTTTAAGTGAATCACCTTTAGAGTCCAGTCCCCATCTTAGAACTGATACAGAAATTCTGGGAATCCACAGTGAGACAGGAGACAGATTTCTCTCTGGGAAAGTTGAGTCTTTAGATTGCGCTATAGCTTTGTAGACTAAAATAGTTAGGGCGTATGTGTGAGAGGTCACAGAAGCTGCTGTTGCTAAATTCGCTTGCCCATAGTGAGTGGGAATGTCAGATGGTGGTTATTCAAGCAGTGCATCATCATGCCTGGTGGCTCGGGAATCTCCTTCTCAGCTCTACCTCACCAGTGTTGGAGCAAAATAGGAATCACACAAACTGAAAAGTAACAATGCCTAAGAAGGTGGTATTTTCTCTGCGTTAACAGTGGGAATTTGTTAGTTGTATTTTCTATATAGAAAACAGAAAACTGAGACTTTTTAAAAAGGCTAAATGGGTGGTGGGAGTCCTTCTTCCCTAAAGGCTGAGAAGAGTGTCTGGGAGGCTGGACGCAGGATTTGGCTGGCTTGCCGCTCTGCTGGGTTTGGTGCTGCTTAGTTGAATGCCGTGTTTCCAGAAGAGCAGTTTTATCTTCCGGGTCTTTTCCATCTAACACTTGGTGTTAATTAAGAAAGAAGTATATGTTCCTAGACTTGTGTTCCAAACGTAATGTGCTCTCGTGTTCCTTTATTTTCTTTGATTCTTCCAAAGGTAGTGCTTGGGGCAATACTGTAGGTTAGATCCTTTGTGGCTGATGTCTTCCAGTATAAATGAAGGCTTCCTGTTAATTGTGGACCACTAACGTGACTACAATGGCAAAGCTTTTTTCCTTTGTCTCCTCATACCCCTTTTGCCTCAGACCACATTCCCTTAAACAGCAAAGAGCCAGAATATTCTGATGGAAGTTAAAAAAAAAAACAAAACAAAAAACCCAAACCTCTCAGTTCTGGTGAGTATCCAGAGCTTTTGAACCTTAAAAGGTAACTACATTTGAACGGTATTCTGTCCTCTTTTTCTTCATAAACAAACCTTTGTACCTGGCAAAAGACAACTGGCAGCGAAAAATCTGACCCTATTTATCACCTAGATTGTAGTCAGAATATCCTTTACTATGTCCAGTATAAGGTAGCTGCTTGATGGATTGGACTGATTTCATGGTAAATCATTGAGTCTGTGGCTTGCATTAGCTTAAAATAACATGGTACTTTAGCTGTTAGGAATTGGGAGTGGGTGAAGAGTGCCAAAGCTTAACATTCGTCTACACTGCAATATTGTAAAACTATTCATTACTGAAAGATTATCATTTTGTTTCCTTTTCAGTGCAAAACAGCTGGTTCGTGGAGAACCTAATGTTTCATACATCTGCTCTCGGTACTACAGGGCACCAGAGTTGATCTTTGGAGCCACCGATTATACCTCCAGTATAGGTATGTATGTGTATTTGTTGAAATCTGTACCAACTGCCTGAGTCCTTATTATGTAGTTAAGTGTAAACATTTCCAGATACCTTGGGTATAATCCCCAGAGGCAGAATTTTATTGTAAATGGTCAGATACCACTTCTTAATGAAATATACATGTTTTGTAGACAGCTGCTGTGATATCTATACCTTTTGAGATTTCCGTGTCTATTACATTGGGAAAGGGGCTTTTTTAATGTATGGGGAGAAATTTGATTTCAAACCAAAAAATCCAGGTACTTTTGCCATTTAGTTTAAAAGTAGGTGTGATATCTCAAGCCAGAAAATCATTTTGACTTAAAATAACTGTAAAGAATGACTGTAGAAATACCAACTACTGCTTCTGATATGCTGTGATTTAGACACAAATAATTCTGTAACTTAGTTAACTTGGCTCTTAGTAAAGAGATTTAGTGGGAGGGAAAATGTGGCCTAATGATTGGCTTTAAACTCTCCTGACAGTTTTAATATACTGTGTACAGCAATCTTTCTGATTCAACTTACTCTGTTAACTTTTGCTATCCTTTAGTCATTAATTTTGGACATGAAGACGTCTTTCTAATACCTGGCACGTAGCTGTGTCATGGAAATGTTAGGGAAGCTGGAGGTTTTGGCAGAGGACAGGGAACAGCTGGGTTTTCTTACAGCAGAGTCCTAAAAATGAACAGCAAAATGAAAAAAAAAAAAAAATCATAAATATGAACAGCAATGTGTTGGTTGGTTGTGGGTAACTTATTCAGTTTTTTTAGTCAAGATATTCCCTGGGCTCCTTCTGAGTGCTAGTGCTAGAGAGATATTTGGCTCTCAGGGTCCCCAATATTGTGCTAAGCTTTTACCTTGCTTATGGACTTGAGTCCCTTAGGCAGGGTTTAATATGCTCAAAAGGATTTGGAGATCACGATCAAGTCTTGGCAGAATATGTTTATAGGCAGTTAAAGTATGTTTAAAGTTAGTATGTTCTAACTAGTGTTAAATTCAATGGCTGTCTGGCTCATTGCAACTCTGCAGTTCCTTGAAAAAAGTGTTCCTGAAGAGTTACCTGCTCTCACTAGTTTTTTTCCATTAGTTATGCTTCAGCATGTATTGTAGCAACACTTGCCTATCTCCCCAGTAGAAAAAAAGAGGCAGAACCATAAGAAGTCTGCAGAAAGTAATGGCACAATAAAGATAAAAGGGCAGAACTTATTTAATGGCTGGCCGCTGCCAAAAGTGGCAGCCCCAGCCCTACTCTTTCTTGCCCTGGATACCATAGCTCTCATGGTTTACTGTTTAATACGCCGATTCAACTTCAACTGACGAGAGACTTTTGGTTAAGTTAACTTTCTGCTACTCCAGTGGGTTGAATTTGCATTACTGTGTAGTCCAATAAGCAGCAGAGCCCAGGCGAAAGCAAAGTGGCGGGAGCTCATGAGTGAGAGGAAGGCAGCTGATCCTGGTTGACATCTTTTTGCCAGCTGAGAGCTAATAGATTGGCTCAGCTGTGTTATCAGAGTGCAGAGACAACTTGTTTCAGAGGATAACTGCATAAAACAAATATTTTAGCTATCACCAGAAGAGACTGCTTTATAGATAAGCCTGTAAAATGTCTCTTGCTCTTGTATAATGACTGTAATCTTGCACTTTTTTGCAGACTCTTTTTAAAGTTGTTCTTTCCATTTTTGTTTTCTTATCTGCTGGTCTCTAAAATAGTTCTAATCATTCTAGAGTGAGGAGTACATTTTCCACTTGCCAAAAACATCATGAATTTCAATTGTTGTTCAGACTTTCTAGTGCCTCCCCCCAAAAACCCTCTTCCCCCAAGCCCCTTCTCTGAAACTTGCACAGAATAGCTTGAAAATGAAGTTCAGCAAATATTCCTTCCTATCCTGTCCTCCCTCCACTTCCTTCTCAACAGAATCTTTGCATTTAGGACCTGAGAAGTAATAAAATGCCTTTACAGACTTACTTGGCCGTTTCCCAGTGTTCTGCAATATGTTAGAAGTTCTAGGGGTTTAGTTTTGTGATGTTGCTGCTTCCAGTGCGGTGGTAAACACCAGGATTTTCCTTAGTTCTTGCTAGATAGGCAGCAACAGTACTTAGTGAGAGCTCTTCCCTGTTTCATGTAGGATTGCTCATCCAAGCTCAACCAGGATTATTTGTACACCAACCAACAAGCACAGATAGGTTTCTTAAAAGAGAGGGGGAGGAAGGAACATTTAGTTATCAGTACTTTATTCATAGCTCAATGTATAGGGAACTGTGAAATTCTTCAGTATTATAATACTGCATTTTAAACTTTTTTTTTTTTTATGTGGACATGTGTGTGTTTTCTAGTTCTTGTTTTCTTCTGAATTGTTAGCACAGTGGCCTTTTCCTGCTACAGAGTTTTTTCTCTATATATCAACTTGTGTGTGTGGTAACAAAAACTGAGCTTACATAGAAAGTAGGGATCTTCACTCTTCTGTTTAAAGATACTAGCTTAAAACTACGATAAAAATAAAGTCAGTGAGGAATATGAAGCCAAAATGTGTTCTAAGTAGAACTTTTTTGTACCTCATCTGCGAGGCATCCAGCTGTTTTCCTAAGGTTTTTATTATTTGCTAACATTACTGCAGGGCTTGTGATTGTAACATGCTGCAATACAGTAATTATTGGAAGTATTTCTGAGCAACAAGGGCTTTTTAAGTCTAGGCAGTGACATTGTGGTGGCCCAACACTGACTGTACAGCTGGCCAGCATCAGGACCATTTCAGTAGTTAGTGATCCTGATTAACACTGTAACCAGGAGTTGCATTAGGCTGTCTGGCTTTGTCTAGGTTGTCTTTTAACACTTGAATTTGTCCTTGTGACATTACTTGCTCTTCAATGTAGCAGAAGCTTAAGTTGGTTCCAGGATGTGCCTTTTCATCCTGAATGACCCTAAAGGTCCCTTTAAAAATAACTCATAGCTGGGGGTAGTGCTTGTTGCACTTTTGTAAAGTACTGCATTAGTGCTGTATTTAAATATCTGTGATAGTAAGAGTAGCATCAAACCACATTTACTGCAGTTAATGCTTCTGTGTGTGTTGTCCAGCAGACCTGGGTCTATTGCTAAAATAATGACCTGGGAAACGACCTATTCAAGTTTTGAAATAATCCCTGTTGCCAAATAGCTGCAAATCCAGGCCAGTAATAGCTCTGTTGTCTGCCTGCGTACAACTTCATGGGGTTTTTCAGTGGTCAGGCACAAGCATTCGTGTCACTTGGGCTCTTTCGTAGCTTGTACAGTTTGGACCTTTGTGCACCTTTTGATTATGAATTCTGCAAGTGTGTATGTGTCCCTAAGGCTTGCTGGGAATGGCACATAGTTTTGTTCCTGCAGCCGGTTCGCAGGAGGGTGTTTTTGGTTGGTTTGGGGTTGTTTTTTTGGTTTTAGGTTTTTGGGGTTTGGGTTTGGTTTTTTGGTGGTGTGGGTTTTTGGAGGGTTTTTTGGGGGTTTTGTTTTGTTTTTTTCCAAACCAAGCCCTTCAGCTATACCTTGACAGCATTTTAGCTGAGGCTTCTTGCAGGTCTGTGTGTGTTAACACCATCCCAGAGCCTGTTGCTGGCATGCTGCTGACTGTGCTGGTCATCTGGGTGCTGCTGCCTGCTGAAAAACTGTGGGATGGCTGCCCACATTCCCTTACAACATCGTAGGACAAACATAGGTGCTGAAGCAGGGGTTGGTGCAGGTGTGTCTGTTGCCACATGATCCTCATATATAAAAAGAAGCTGTGCTGTTAAGCTTTATCTCCATAAAATGCATTTTTTTACTAGATTAGGTGATGGGGCAATGGAGGGCTCACCAGAATGTGGCGGTACTTCTGGATACCAAGGATCTGCTGGTCTCGGCATGTTTTCTCTGTCACTGTGCTGGCAGGAGTTGAGTGTTCCAGAGGGAACATTTATAGTCGGTGGCAGGGAAAGATTGATCAGTGTGGCTGTATTACTGGCTTCTCTTGGGGTGTCCAAAAATAAGTATCATGAAGTTACTCATTCACTTTCCTAGTGAGTGTTAAGAGAGAGGGAGAGAGTACTTCACCTCAGCAGTCTGGAGCAGAAGCTCCTCTGGAGGTGTGCGTAGTCGGGCTGTCTCAGAGTTTCTTGGGGAAGAACCATCACAAGGTGTATGTCCCAAACCTGTTGCCAAACAGCAAAGAGTATTTGCCTCTGTGTCTCGGATGGCAAGTTCCAATGCTGAAAATAAGCACGTGCATTAATTTAGTGAACTATTCTGTCATCTGTCATTGTAGTTTCATCTTATGGTTGCAGAAGAATAGAGATACCCGTGTTTAGCTTTTGTTCCAAGTACTGGAACAACCATGGCTTTCCAGATGTTTTCAGGTTTCAGCCTTATTCTGTCTCCATAATCTGTGGTTCTGCTGTGGCTTGATGTGCATAACTTGCACCAATGTAGCATGCGTGCCTGTATTCCAGAATTTTGGTCTCATTCTGACATCCCAAAAATTGTTCCAAATAAGCAGCAATGAAAAGCACTTTGGGCTCTGGCATTTGACATCTAGAAGCTGCTGATTTTATGACTTCTTAGGGCTGCTTTTCTGATTCCTGGTTTCTTCCCTGCTAGTTTGTTTCCACAGTTTCCAGACCAGCAACTTCGAGTCATCGCCAAGATGGAGAGAGTCCATCAATGTCAAGGAATAGTGAGGCAAAGATGAACAGATTGGGGGGGGAATGTGGAAAGGTAAATGTGCCCCATAAAGTGTCAGATAAAGGAAAGTTCTTAATTTGTACTAAATGGATGAGAGAGCAGGCTCAACTCCCCCCCACGCTCCCCCGCCCCCTTTACGTCCTCCAAATAACAAGTTAGAGGATCTGGAGCATAATACAATGAATGGTGCTTGTGCCATGAAGAAGAGGGACGGCTTCCGAGCTTGGAAAGGCAGAGTTTGAGATCACAAAAATGAAATTTGTGGACAGGGTATTCTGTCGCAGACAACTGGAAATGGCCATTGCCCACATGTAGAATTAAAGCTAAAGAGTGGATTTTGCACGTTGTCCTGCCAGATGCCTCTTCTTGAGCTAAAGAGAAATTCTGCTTTTCTTACCTTCTCTAATGCTGGAATGGCATTTCAAAGTAAGGGAGTCATACAGGTGATATTATTAGACATGTCCACCTAACAACTGTGAAGATCAGTAAAGTAATAGACACTTAAATTTATTTAAGAAAAGTTCTGTAGTATAAGAGGCTATATGAGTTTTTGTGTGCTTAAATTAGTGCAGGTAGTTCACCTGATAATGGTATTTGTCCAAGTGTTCTTCAATCTACAACATGATATGGCATTAGCTACTATTATAATGTGTGAAAGCTATCTGAAATAAGCTTATTTGAAGGTTGCTTTTGGCTGGCAGTTGCATTTACTGTCCATATTGTTTAGACTAGTTATCACTGCAGGTATGAAGAAAGTAGCCTTGCCTACTTTCTTCTACTTAAAATTAATACCTTTCAGTATTTTCTCCTAGAATTTCACATTGTCCCAACTAGTTCAGCATAAGGATGATTTGTTGGACTTATTTTCTGTTAAGGCTTTCTCTTATCTTGTTTATTAACTAGTTTAAAGCATGTGAATGATAGTCATATTTTGCCTTAATTAAATTGCACATATTAAAAAGAAATAGTTAAGAAAATGCATCTCTACCAGTGGGAGTGGATAGTTACACCGCAAGCTTGTTCTGAAAGATTATTAACCTATAATAGTTAGCTGTGACTGGGCTAAGGCAGAAAAGGGTCTGGGAAGGAGCTATCAAAAACTAGTATTAACTACCTTATCACTTCTCTTAAGTTAACATGTCTTTAAATATAGAATTTAGTACATTGTTTACTTCAGGCTTGAGAAGAATGTTACCATCCAAATTTGGAAGATAAATTTTTAAATGCCAGATTCAAAGGTGGGTGGGGGAAAAAAGGCAAACTACGCCAGAGCCAGATTTTTGTCCTGTTAAAGTCGATGGCATAAATTCCATAAAGTTTCAGCAGAGCTGAAATTTCCCAGTTTCTTCCTTACTGTACATTGCTCACCGAGTTGTATAAACACCTATGTAAATAGTGTTTTGTTGCTGTCCCTGCTTGGATCTGCTGAAGTTAGCCTCTGCTCTTTGGCTTTCGTTGAGGATGCTTCAAGGGTTTGTTCACTTCCTTGCCCAGGGAACATTTCCCAAGTCCTAATTTGGAAGTCGGTGAAATTACACTCCTGGATAAAAGTTGGGGATTTTGGAATGCCTGTATCTTATTTCAGTGTGTGTTTAAAGTGTTAGCAAGGAAAAACAAGGGAAAGTAAATAAGACCTTAAACAAGGCATTAAATCACCCGATCTGGAAGATTTCAATGTACAAGGAACAACTGCATAGGTCTCTGATGGATTTGTTGTATGTTTGATGGATTAAACCCATCACGAATACAGCAGGTATTCCTCAGACTTCCCCAGCTATTTCCTCATTACCTACATCCTTTTTTTTTTTATCCTCTCCCCTTGCGATGCCCTCAGCTTTCTCATGTGCCCTCTGCTGTTTCTGCTTGGCCTCCTTGCTTGAGCAGGGATCTGCACATCCTTCGACTTGTTTGCTGCTGCAATTTGGCATGGTGGGGGCAAGCCTGGTGTGTCCTGCAGGGACTGAGCCCTCCTCTCCTCAGCAGCGACACTGATGCATGCTCTCCCGACTGTTTTTACAAAACTTCTGTAATGGATTCGAGACTTCTGCCTTTCAGACTTGTCTGAAATCGGCTGGTGGAGTGCGAAGGCATTTAGGGAGAATGGGAAAGGATAAAACAGCACAAAGGTAACTTTGCGGAGCAGCCAGACCAGGAGGTTATTTAAAAGTTTTAAAAAGCCACAGTCTAATTCAAGGGGAAAAAAAAAATCATGCTAGCTTAGTTTCAAAATGCTAAAAGGAAGTGAGTTGTGAATGCTGCCTTCCTCTCATGTCAGCTTTCGGTTTCTCTATGTTCTGTCAAATACTTTTCCTTCCCATATATTGTTTCTTTTTCAGTGCAAAATAAGGATTGAAGTTGTAAATAATGATTATAGCTTTGGAGTACTGCTTGTTTTGTATACTCAGTGTGAAGGACTCCGCTTTTTCAAAACCCTTTAAGGTGCCTTAAATAGACTTTTAAGTTACAGTACTCTGACTGCTTAGTACATTCAATCTGTTTCTTCACTACTTCTGAAGAAATCTGTGCTGTTGAACTGTTGTGTAATTTGCTATCAACCCAGTATGCATGTGTTGACGTAAAAAGTGATTCTTTGCGTTATTTTTTTGTTGTATGCGTTGGCCCAACAGCAGGAGCTATCAGAGAGACATTGTTTAGCAGTTGGATGCAATTAAATGCTCTTTACGTGATGCCTCCTTCATTTGTTGTTCAAAAGAGATCTTAGCACCTTGGTGGCCATATCAGCTTTTATTAAATATGACTAAAAGATCAAAAAGCATAACCCGGTATGTTTGGTTGTTGACAATCAAGACTCAAACTGGATTATTTCTGGTTGCTGTTTGTATTGCAAGTAGTTGCTTTTTAGGATAAACCCTGATGCAATGTTTGTACTAAGGCATTATGTAAAGATGCATGCATTTGACTTAGAGGTGAATGATTTTGAAAGCTGCAGTAATGAGCAGTGCTTTTTGTCTACTGCATGTTCCAATTGAACCATATCTTTCTTGAGAAGAGGGTGAAGTATTTTTGCGTAGCCCCTCTCTCTTTCATTTAGAAATGGGGGAAGGAAAAGTCCGTTCTAACTTGCAAATTATTTTGTTATCAGTCTTGAATTCCTGAAGGTTTTTGGGGTGTTTTTAAATTATTTTTTGCATCAGTCTGTAGTGGTTGTGACAAAGTGGTAATAGACTGTTTAGAGAACTGTCAGAGACATTTTCCTTACACAGACCTCTAGCTGTAACTGACAGCATTTTGTGTATCCTGCTTCCTAATGGCATACTTTAAATACACTGGGGGAATAAGGATCTCTGTCATAGTGTGGTTGGAACAGACCTCAGGAGGTAAATTCTCAGGGGTTTCAGTTGTGGTGATGGTACTGTTATTTGGGGTTGGAGGGGGCGGGGGGGGAAGGCTAGCTTGTAAAAGTAGGTGAGAGTTCAAAGAAAGATTGGTGCAGCGGGACTGGTTTTGTTCTTTTCCCTTTTGGGGGCATTACAGGATTGTAGGCTTTACAGATCTTCCCTTACTGATTGAGGTTAGATTTTAGTGTAAGGTTTCAGATATACATTGAACAAATTATGACTTTCTAGAAAATCTTATGTTAAAGTTTTGTTGTGGGTTTGGTTTTGGGCTTTTTTTTTTTTTTTTTTTTTNTTCTGAATTCAGTGTGCAGTTACAGCAGATTCTCACAAACAACTGCTATGCAGTGTTTACTGCATTTGCTTGATTAGGTTTTTCATTCAAATTGACTGTTTAAAAAATAAAATTCATATATTCTGTAGTACACTTAGATACATTCTTAAGTTGCTGTTGTAGTATTTAATTGTCTTATTTATGCGTAAGAAGATATACCTGTAATAGATTATGAAAATTTTCTTCATGTAGAGGAGTAGCTGCTAGTGACTACTTCTGGCTTTTGGTGTATGTATGAAAATTAGTTAATGGCTTCTTCTATGGATGCTGTTGACCTGATCTATGACTTGCAGTTTTGTTGTCCAGCCAAGTTTGCAAATGGAATTGGGGTAAAGATTAGGTCTTGATGCGACTGAGTTAAAGAGGCTATCTCCCAGATCCCTTAATGATCATGTACTGCAGGATACAAGTAATACTTGCAGTACTGGTTCATCTGCTAGTGTATATATGGTTTCAATATATGGATGAAAAATTGAGTCTATTCAACATTCAGAAACAGTAAAAACATCATCAGCTGTTGTGGTGGATGATACCTATGATCAATGTGATTTAAAAACAACAGACGGTTTTGGGAAACTCTTAATGTTCAGAATGTTCTCAGGTCTTTTCCCTACATGTATAGGTTTTTATGTCAATATATTATGGCATTTAACATTATCTTCCAGTTCTCGTTGTCTTATGGTTTGACTTCTAAGACTGTCTGCCGACCATTGCTTTATGCCAGGTATCTGTTTTCTAGACTAACATTTAGGAGAGGAATTTTTTTTATTTTTAGCTGTGTTATATCTACTAATAACCATGGCAAAGAATAAAGTAAGTAGCTTAAAATTGCTGGGTTTTATGTAAATGACCTAATACGTACTTTTTACTGATACCTTTCCCTCTCTTCCACTTTCCCTTTTTCAGATGTGTGGTCAGCAGGCTGTGTATTGGCTGAACTGTTACTAGGACAACCAATCTTTCCAGGTGACAGTGGTGTGGATCAGTTGGTGGAAATAATCAAGGTATGGAATTTTAATTGTTGTTTTGACTGCATTACTCCTTGGGAATCAGCATGAAAAAACATGCATTGTTATAAACTTGTCAACATAAATATTTTGTCACAATTGTATGGGGTGTTGCATGTAAACTGTGTTTGAAAACACTTCTCATGCTTTTTTGAGAACTTCGTGATCCTTATTTGCCCCTCTTGCAGTCATGCATAATGCTATATCATCTTTTAATTATATAGGGGTTTTCCCTCTTAAAGGATTGCACTTTCGGTGTGCATGGACATAGTGTTTACATAGTGAGCCAATATTTATTAATGTGTGATTTTTACTCTTTAAGAATCTGGCTCTTTTTCTGTTGTTGCATGCAATTAGTACTTGGCTTTGAAAATAGAGTTACTAAATTTTCTTGTGCCAGATTCTTCACATATATAGTCTTCTTCCTTTCTTCCAGCTCTTTGAGGTGAAAGGTGAGAAAGGGCACTCCTTTTTGCAGATGGAGAATCAGAAAATGTAGGGCAAAGGTACCTTACACCCAAAGAGTCGTCTTTTTCAAGTGAAAAAGACCTAATGTTTCAGAATACATAATATTTCTGTATCATTTATGTCCAAACACATCTTGATTGATTTCATTTGGTGAGCAGTGAATATTCTGTGATTCTCAAATTAGAGGCATGGAAGAATAATTCATAGCTTGAAGGATTGGTGCCTGACTTTCCAGCACCCTAGTCTCCCCCTCCTCCTTCAACTTCTGCAATGAAGGAAGCAAGATTTCTAGAGAGCGCAGTATATTTTTCCTCTGAATCTATACTATGCACTTAAGAAGGGAGTATTACAGAGGATAAGATGTGTGCACATGCCGTTGGGCTTCATTGATTTCAGCACCACAAAGGGACTGTATTAAGAGAATTTCCTCCATGGTTTTGCCACTTAAGTGCTACCTTGATGCATGTATATTTGTGTCATGCATGTGAAAGCACCCTCAAACCAAAATGTGTGGGTAGAAGAGTAGAACTTCCTACTTGCAGTGTGTTATTCACTAGAAGAGCTGCTGGTGTCTTTGTCCCTGTCCTAACAGAGTGTATGACACAACCAACACAAAGTGGTCATTCTCCTGTGTGGAGAATGTGGGCTGGTGAGGCTCAGTGTTTTGGTGGCCTGCTGTCCAGTCTCAGTGGGGTGTGCTCTGACCTTCTAGGCTCTTGCCACGTCTCCTCCAGCCTTTAACTGTGTAATCCTAGCTTCTGTTACCGTGTGTTTGTGTCTGTCCTGCTGGAAATCCTCCAGTCAATAACTTTCCTCTGGAGGCTCTGTGTCTTGCACCTACTTCTCCTATGACTTTCTTGATTTCTTATTATTGCCTTTCTGCCCAGTGTATTTCAAGCTCAGCATATCCAAGTTGTGTCAGTTTACATAGGAAACACTAGTGGAAAACTAGAGTTCTTGTCAGAAGCAGGGCTGATGATGGCACAAGTGACAATTTTTTCCTTTTGACGAGTGTCTTGGGGTGGTGCACTGCTTTCTGCTACACTGCTTTTGTGAGATATGAAGTGGTCCCTGTGAACACTTCAGATGGCCAGAGTTCCTCAGGAGTTTGTGCAATAACCAGTGGTGTTTGCCTTTGGATGTTTTCAAGAAGTTCTGTTTTGTTTCTTGATTAATGTCTGCAATCCTGAGAAACTGCATCTAACGAGGTTTTTGTAAATACAACTGTTTATATCACGGTGACAGTCCTGTAAGTCCTTCTGTGGCTTGATCAGAAGTCTGAGGAGAGACCTTATCAGCAAAACCAGAGTGCTCTGCCTTACCAGTGCTTTGATTTTCACAATGTGGAAGTAAAAGAATCAGGAAATAGATGTCATCTCATTATTTACATGCTTGCCAAGCAGAGATTGTAGTTTGGTTCAAAGTTTTCTAGAAGCTGTTATCGTCACAGCTGTTGGGCGTTTTCAGTTCTGCAGTGCTGGAAGTAAATGTCTGTGAACTAATAATTTTATAGCGTGTATATGCTCCAATTATGACGATTCTTCTTTGTTTACACTTCAGTTGTAGTGAAGCAGAGGAGTACTTTAATAAAATGGCTGATAGCCTATGTACCATCTGTGGTTTCTTTAAATGACACTGCCGTGAGTGGTGTGGTAACTTCTATTGACCAATTCATAGCTGAATACATAGCACTGGAAAACTAATGTTATTTCTCACGATGGCCGAAGGAGTATCCAGAGTAAAGGCTTGAACTTCAGTAAATTGTAGCTTGAGGTGATGATTTCACCTCCACAGAAACAAGCTTCTGAATCATTTCTTTTGATATAGAGAGATACTGAATGATCATCCACACCTGTGTTGTGTTGGGTTTTTCTCATTTTGTGTTAGATATGTAGCCCCCTAGATGTAGAAATTGAGTGAAACAAATGTAGGGATAACTCCATTTTGTAGTAAGCCTGGTCTCTTCAATTAAAAAGTTACAGTACTGAGACAGTATGTTTTAGGAAAGTCTGAGAGAACAAATGCTGTAAATCTTACAGTGGTTGTCACAAAAAAGGATGTTCACTGAATTGTTAAGGAAGTATGATGGAAAAGGTGAGCCCGAATGGGTGGGTGCCATGAACATTTTTCTGCCCATATATTTGTTACTGAGGCAGCATGTATTCCCAAGGCAACACTGGAAGAGAAAATTAGTGCAAACTGCAGAAGTTGAGTGTTTTTCAATGCCCTCCTCCACCAAATCTTGTGAAGTTTTGTATAAACTATTCAGAAAAGCCCTTGCAGAAGGCTAAATTGAGAATACAGAGAGAGTTATAATTGAGCATATTGCATTCAAAAGCAACAGCTGTGAGAAATTGTCTAGAAAAGTGCATGAACAGGGCAATGAGGTGCTTCCCTAAATGCTATACACACCAACAAGTTTTTTCTCATAGTGGCAGTACAGGGAGAACAGCATGTTTACCTCAAATTTCAAGTAACTTTTCCTCACCTTTTGAGAAAGAGGAAAAAGTAGAAAGTGAGGTCCTCAATTTTCCATTCTGCCAGCTGTTGGTAGGGTTCTGTCCCATCTACTACATATCCCTTAAAAGCGACCAATAATCAAATTGAGCAATTTGTTTTTCAAAACTGCAGAGAAGTCATAAAACATTCTGCTCTTCTCCACTCCCAGCATGATGCTTAAGTTCGACTTAGATTTGAAAGGTTACCATAAAAACTGCAACTTGTGTTTATTGAGTGAGCTTGGCTTCTTCTGCCTCAATATGGTTGAAGACATGCAGTTCTGCAGCATAAAAATTGCCAGAAATGTTAAGCCTTGGGCACAACATGTAAGATGTTAGGTTGTGTAAGATTTCATTTAGAATAGGATTCATTTAAAAAAATATTTTTACAGGTGGTGTCCACCTCTTCCATTTGCTGCCATAGAATACTACTGTTTAAAGCTTTCATTGTAACACAGACTTACTTTAATGCTAACTGGCTGTAGGAGAAGCAGAACTGTGGGATCTGCCAGTTGTACGACAGCAGTGAACTTTGTAGAAGATTGCAAGTTGGGACCTGTGAACTGCTGTTTGACTATCTTGGAGTTGTGCTTTTCAGATAGCTTCCTTGGAACTGTATGTCGGAAGCTTAGGGGCAGAGAAAATGGAGTATTTTAAACTCCTGAGAAGGCCTATAGCAAAAAAAGTATTTATCCACACATTTGGAAATGCATCTGACTTTCATCCCTTAAATTTACTTGATTCCACTGCAAGAGAGATCAGCTTAAAAACTTTTCTGCTGGTTCCTATCAATTCAGAATGACTGAGTCACAGTCACTCTGTTGCTTACCCAGCTTTGGTTATTCAGAGTCCATTGCACAACACAGCAATTGGATGCTACACCTGGGTATGAGGTTTCTGCATTAGGCTGGAGAATTACTTCAAAATGCCCTCACGTTAACCTAGTCCTTCCTTCTGACACCGTTTTTGATGACATCCCTTCAGTAGCTGTGCTCACGAAGACAGAATTTCTATCATACGACAGTCGGCATGGCTTGTCCTTCCTGCAGGCTGTATTCCCAACATCCTTGCTGCATCAGAAGCATTTTTTACTTTTGTCAGATTTTGATTTACTTTCAGCAGTCTTCACGTAGTTTCATTTCTAGCAGTCTTGCAAGATCTTCTCCATCCAGTTGCACCTGGAGTTTCTCCAGGCCTATTGCATGTTTGCAGACTGCTCTGAAAAACTGTGATTCTCTAGAACCACAGCACCACGTTCGTGTGAATCAAAAGACAGTCCCCTTCTTTTTTAGCTTCCTTTTCTCTTGTTCCTTTTTCTTTAAAGATGGTCTTTCCAGATGCTCTCAATCGGGCTAGGAGAGAGAGATCTTTGACCACTTACCCCTGACAAAATGATATTTGATACGGAGAAATAGTGCCTTGGAACTCCATCTGAAGAAATAATTTAACCCAAGTACATTCTTCTTGAATACTTACACTATTACAGGAGAGAAATCATGTGCTGTGCTTTTTCCAAAGTTTGATCTTGAATGGTGACTCTTCCTCCTTATTTTTAGCTCTTGCTAGCTATTCCAAATGTTAGGTTATCCCATTGCTGGGAATATCTCAAGTGGGTAACCCGATATAGTCATTCAAATTCATGCCCCTACTGGCTTTCGAGTCACATCTCCTTCAGAAATGTGCTCAGTTTCTGAAGCAGGCAGTGGTAGTATGGGTTTCATCAGTGGTCGCGTAAAGAAATTTTGTACTAGTAAATGCTATACCTCAGAGCAGTCATACAGTCCTGTCCCTGCCACAAGGGTGAAATCCCTCCTTCCAGCAGTCCAGGAGGGTTGGTGGTTGCCACTTCCCTATTTAAAATCCACTGCGCGAGCAGGATACCGCTGAGAACAGCTCGAAAGAAGGAGCTCTTAGACCACAAGAGGGATTTTTTTGAGACGCAGTCAGAGCAGATCCCTTCATAAATGTCCGACCTTGTGTGCACAGCTTGCAGTGCAGCAGTGGTGTCTGCAGAACTGCTGTCCCCCCATGAAAGCTTGGGACGTTGGGAGTGTTCCTGCCCCGCCCCCCCCCC